>JARHVA010004247.1:272500-450000 GCA_037957365.1 Torreya grandis
TTACAATCTCCTTAATTAAAAATGTAGGTGTAGCTGATGAAGAATCATGCTCATGAGGGATCTCATGCATAGGATACTAAAGGATAGGAATATATTTATAAGTGTGAATAGTTTATAGGGGTGAGAAGGATGTGCCACTGACAGAGGAGGATCCTTCTTATGTGGATGGACTATGGAAGGAAGAATGAATAATGTAGGTGTTAGTTATAGGTGGTCATGAAGGTGTTGTTGGATAATATGGTAGCGATTAGTATAATGTGTACCACACTAGTGCCAATGATAGTATACTTCCCCATATCTAGGGATATACTCTAGTAAAATCCTAGGAGGAGGTATGGTATTATATTTGGGATGAGTAGTGGCTAAACACAATATGTAAATATATTTCCTAAGTTTATAACAAAGGGTGTAAGAGTGTTTATCTATCCCATGGAAGTAGCAAATATGCTTTTTAGTAGGATTTGAGGTCTTATTAGTTGAAGAGGTAAAAGAAGCTGGGGACAACTAATCTAACTATAAATCTTTGGTCCAATGATCAAAAAATTTGTGGATATCACAATAAGGTTAATTAATCTTCCCATTGGGAAGATATAGTATCAAGATATGGTAAATGAATAAGGCCATCAAATATAATAGAAACTAAACTAGGCTCATTTGAAGGTATAGCTAGAGTAAAAACTAGACTAGGTTCATTTGAAGGTAAAGTGAGAGCATAAACCATAATAGGTTCATTTGAAGGTAAAGTTATCCATGAAAAAGTTTTAAGAATAGAAGATATCATATCTTTAGGAAGCAAAATACATGGATCTTGATATCTATCAAAGTGATAAGGGCCTATCATAGCAGGATACATGAGCATACTCTTGAGGGCTCTAATGTAACTATAAGCATACAATGTGAGTGTTCCATATCTACCATGTGATAAATAAGAAGAAGACTATACTATATATGAAGGAATTATAAAATAAAAATGAAAATACTAAAACAAAGAAGAGTGATATCAAAGAATTTTAGCATTTTTATATTGGACAAGTCTAGTTAAAAATGGGTCATCTAAAGTATATCCATCATCATAATCAGGTGTATATAAGTCAATGGTACATGAAGGTATGAATTTGATGTTAGAGGATATGTGATGGATATAAAGTATAGTATTGGTTAATACAATAGGTATATCATTAGTAGGTGGTTGACATGATTGAGGTTTTAAAGAGGGAAGAAGTTGGGTGATAATATGAGGTGATAAATAGGAGTTTTTAATTTTGAGACTAATATCATCTGGCTCATCATCATAAAAATATAGGAGGTTAGGTGGAATGTTCCTAACTAATTCAGGGTGAAAATTATAAACACAAGTGGAATTGATGGGATAATTGAAGAGTTTGGATTCCCTAAATGGGATACTAGACAAAGGTTCAAGGATAGGATTTTTAAAGACACCACATTCTTGAAATCATTCAAAATTATAAGGGTTTGTGTCTCCTTGAATCTTTTAAATAACTCCATTATGGGGTAATTTAATGCAATGTCATGAGGATGAGGTGACTTATCTCATGCGATGAGTCCAAGGTTGAACAATCAATATTTTTTAAGAAAGTAGAAAATTAAAGATCACAAATTTCATGTAAATAGTGATAAAAAGACTAGCAATGGGAAGCCAACACAACTTAGAGGAGGCATTTACCTTCTATCATATCCTTGACATGTGATACATGTGGATTTGAGGTTATATTTAGAATATCCAAGTGTCATAATTAAATAAAATAAGGCAATGCAATTACTTGAACCTTTATCAATTAAGACATGATTAACTTATATTTCACCAATTTAGATGCTAATGAATAGAGGAGGATTATCTATGTGAAGTGGTATCTCCTTGAGAATCATCAAAGTACACTATCTTAGAATCTAGATAAGGTAGCTTTTCATCATACCAAAGGAGGATGAGGTACGTTCATTTCAAATAACAATTGCATTAGATGGTTTTGATGATGGGGAGAAGTTTTAATTAATTATAGGAAAGGTATTTGAGATGGGAGATGAGAAAGTTACAATGGGATCCCATTAATCATAAAAAATGGGAGATTGTTGCATATAGTCTCATAATGTTATGAGATATCCTATGAAGGAGGGCTGAAAGTGCAAATGAACTTATGTTGATAGGGTATAGTCATTTTGGGTTGATTAAAAAATGGTTGATTGATTTTGTCTATGCGATGTTTGGTTGAGGTATTTATTGTGATTGGGTTAAATAAATACTATTGGATGTTTGGGGATTTTTGTCTTATTATGTGGATGCTGGGGGAAGAGTAGAGATGGTATGAGAGGTATAATAAAGTTGTGTTATTAAGATTGGTGCTTGAATGGTTATAAGTTCCTCTTTCCCCAATTATTTTAGATGGGATGGGGAAGTGTCTTGAATGATGTGGAATGGTTGAGAGTTGTGATTCATAGGCATTGGATTTGAGTCAATAAAAGAAAATAATCTTTGCATGTTAGTCATATTAACCATTTATTCTTCATTAGTAGTGAGGTATTTAATAATTTAAACATTGCTTGTAGGAGTAGGTTTGTCAATGTTATCTTGGTGGTGGGGAGAGAATCTTTGTAGATAAAAAGATGAACATTAGATTGGTTTTTATTTTTCACTTCATGGGATTTAAAATTTATTTCATATGCTTTTTTATATTTTTGAATAAGTGCTTCATGATCAAATCTTGTACCAAGAATAAAATCCATAGCTAGATTGCATACTTGTATACAAATTTCATGAGAGTGGCCCTAACTTACATGAAACCAACAAAATTTGTTTAGATCATACCATGTTTTCGTAAGATGAGTGGGGTCAAGATCTCATGGTAAAGGTCTTGGAATATGCTTTTGAATCTTGTCTAAGGATAATAGTTTGTGCACATTCATGTTGTTGGGTTGACAAAATGTAGAAGTAGGAGTGTTTTTAATAGGGGGATCATGCTCCATAATGTTGTTTGGAGTGATTGCTTGATTGTTATGAATAGTGTCATAGGTATTGGTAACTCCATCATTGGTTACATGAAGTTTAATATATTTAATAAGAATACGAGTGCCCATTGTAGGTTGATATGGTTTGAATTGACACATGAGGAAGTCTTGTCATTTGAATTGGTCGAGGGCTTCTTCCAAATTTTTTGGAGAGAGAGTCCTAACTTGATATTATAATTTGGGGTATAAAGCATCAGTGAATAAGTGGAAGAGGTTTTCATCTACCATATTATGCTCAAATTTTTTAGACATGTTCTTTCATCATTTGATGAAGGCTTTTGCCATTTCAGTTTCAAGTTGTTTGAAATTTATAAAGTGGGCTAAGTTATTCTCAGGAAGATCACTATTTTGAAATTATTGGACTAGTGAGTTAACTAAGTCTTCAAGGCTAGTGATATAATGGGTTTTTAATTGATTATACCAATCTAAAGCATCTCATGAGAGTGTTTTAGCTAATAGTCTATTAGAATCAAAGGTGTTAATTTTAAGCCAATCTTTATAAAGGTTACCAACTATTTTTAAATGTAATATGGGATCAGTGGATCCATTATAAGTGATGGTGGATGTGATACTTCTTATGTCAATATTAGTAATTTGAGATACAAGATGTTTATTTTTTAGATGTTTGATTGTTTCATTAATTAGGGGTAGTTTTAGGATAGGGTTACCATGGGAATCCATAGGGGGGTGAGGGGGGAGGAGAATTTGGGTTTTTTGCTTCCCATAAACCCTTTTTAGGTTGGTTTTAAACATAAATGAGATGGTTTTACATCTACATCATCTAATTTTCATTATTGGTTTGAAAGGCACATATTTTAATAAGTTTTTTTAATAGGATTTGGTTAGCTTGGGTAGCATTTTGAGTAGTGTACATAGCATGTGATGTATTAGTATTAGTATTAAAGTATTGAGTTGTATTATGAGTAGTAGAATACACCACACTAGTGGCATGAGTAGCATTGGTAGTAAAAGAAGAACTAGTGGCATGAGAAACATTGGTAGCAAAAGATGGACTAATAACCTAGGTAATGGGAAGGGTATCTTAAAGAGGCCCACTAGAAGTTTAACCTACCATGTTAGTAGAGATACTTGGTATGGAGGTTGAATAAGTCATAGAAGAAGATGTCATGATGTGTGAAGGAGACCTAATAGAAGGAAAAGGTTGAGATGAAAATAAATTGGTTCTCCCAAATCTATGAGAGAAGGTAGGGGAGGGTGAAGGAGGTTCTTCTACATGAGGACCTATCATAAGACTATAAATGGTTGAAAGATATTTTCCCCTATATTGAGGGAATTCATTAATGAAAAATGAAATTTTATTTGAGTACTCTAAATCATGCTCATATTTTAGTGAGAATAGAGGAATACGAACTGAAGATGAATGAAGAGGAGTCTCATAACTGGTAGTGCAAGTGACAATATAGACATCGCTTGCATCCAAGGTGGGTGTCATAAGTTGTGTCTTCAAAAAACTATTAGGATTGGTAAAACTCATCATGTTTATCTAATTTAACTTTGTATTATTCTCAAATGAGAAATTCATTATGAAAGAAAAAGGTTAACAAGGTGATGGAAAGAAGTATCAATTGGTAAGATATATAATCAAATTAATTGACATTGTTATGTAAAATAGAGAATAAAATAGGAATAAAGGACATAGTTGTATTGGTCAATTGTGTATTGTAAAATATAAAACAAAATAGGTTAAAATGATTCATATCCATATACGTCAATTGTGTACTCTAGAGGGAGAAATTGAATATACTAAAAAAGATACACAATTATATAGGTCAATTACGTACTCCAAAGAGAGAAGATAAATAGGATAAAAAGATACACAATCATATAAGGTGACCATGTATTGAATGAAATCAAAACTAATAGTCTGTAAGATACAATGTTGATAGGTATGACTTTGTTCTAAAAATAGAGAATTTTTTTGTAAGATAATAACTAAGCAAATATGATTAAGCACACAATAAATTAGATCAATGTGTTTGATATAATTGTAGCACATAGCATAAACCTTGCTCTAACACTAAATAGTAAAAGTTTTGAAATACAAAATACAATTATCAAAGATTAATTAATAAAATTTGAATGTAAATATTAACCTAATTGGTCATTCTTGAATGTTGTTAAGTAATAATAAATTTTGAAATTAATGCGATAGAGAGTTGGTTGTAATAAATAAATAGGTAATATATGGATATATTTGGGAGTTTAGGGTGAAATGGATTTATATTTGTGATGGTACTAGCTTTTTATTGGAGCTTACCCCCTCAATTCACAATCTTGTAGTGATAAAGGTGTCTAGTGCTTTTCCAATATATACTATCAACCACATGTTTATACTTGGCCATAAAACCAAGTCGACTTCCCCCTTGGTGAATAAATCCAAGTAGGTAGGCCTTGGGAAGAAAATATTTAATGTTTTTAGTGTTAAGTGATTTAGAGTTATGTGTAAAAGATAATAAATAGTGTTACTAAATAGTTAAATTGAAAACCCACCTAATAAGTCTATGTTTGTTACACTAAGCATGAAAGCAATTGAAATGGAAAGTGAATTAATTACTAACAAAATAGGCTAATTTATTTGATTGTGAAGAGTAAAGAGTTAGTTTAGGTGACACTATATGAAAAGAATACATAACAGATTGAATTGGGTCATTACTATTATATAAAAGTAAGATCCAAAAGAACATAGTTGAATAGGTTGACTATGTCTTCTAGAGAGAAGATAGGCTACAAAACTGTGTCGATCTAGTCAACCTATTTTGATGTAGGGTTGTAATTTTATAGACTACAAACTATGAAAAACAAGACTATAAATGAAAAATAAAAATGATAAAGAAGGTAAGAATGAACCTTGGTAATTTTTAAGATGCTTAGTTTGTAAATTTTATGTTGTGTTGATCAAGTACTAATTTTAATATTATACAAATAGAGTTGACTGTTTATGCAATTAGAAATGTAAAAGATCTTCAATTCAATCCTAGCTCAAATAAGATATATCCTACTTACACTTTCGATTGGGGATACATTAGATAATCAAGGTCATGACCAATATGGATCTACTAGACCTAATTAAGGGATATATTACCACAATAATATCACTAGGGAGGGTTTCAAAGCCTCTAGTCAAGTAAAACTATGCAATAACCCTAACTAGGTCCTATGTTTTCATATTCACTAAATTAATAATAAGTAAAGAAAAATCTAATTTAGTGTTCACCAAATCTTGTGGAACAAAGTGGAGTTAATAAATAATATATGTAAACATGCATAGAAGACATATACTCATGTAAATATATATAAAATCTTAATGCATAGAAGATAATTGCAAATGCATATCTATCTATTCTTACAAAGGAAGAACAAAGTTAAGAATACTTACCTTAAAGTCAAACTAAGAGAGCCTTAATCTCTCCATTTGGCAAGGTAATTTAAAAGAGGTTGTTTTGGTATGTAAGGATGATAAGGATAAATCACATCTAGGATACACAACCTATCATTGCATCTAAAAGACTTCTTTACAAGAGAAGATCTGTATCTCTAAAGAAAGTATGAAACCCTAAGTTTGATCCTCATGTATAATGGTGGATAATTAGATGTGTAATATATCTTACTTCTTCTTCTTCTCTTCTTTTGGAAATGGTGAAATTAATGTGTTTATATAGGCATATCTAACCCTAAACCTTTCCAAATGTTTTGGCCGACAAGGTCTACGCAGTCGACCTAGCATTGAAATTGATTAAAAAACTAACTAGGTAATGAGTAATGTCAACCATGGCCAACCTAGTTCTTAGTAAGCTTTTATAAATAATAATACATGTCGATGTGGATGACATAGTCATGTAAACTACCAAAAAGGGGTTTAGGTTAGGGAAAGGGATAATAAAGGTGGTAAATGACTGGAAGAAGGTGAAAAATAGGAGGCAAAGCTTAAGGGAATGGTTTTTAGGATCTAGTTAGATTGATAACAAGTGGTAATAAGGGAAAATAATCTTGTGAAGTACCAATGATCTACCCACCCTTTTTTTAGTGCACTTCTAAGGGAATGTACTCAAATATATTGAGACTTTATGGGTTCTTTCAAGATAGAAATCATCAATAATTGATAAATTTTGAAAATATTATGTGTAGATAGACTGGATTGACTATGTTTACAACCTTGTATGCTAAAAATGAGAACTAAAAATAGAATTGACTAGGTTGACGAGGTTTGCAATCTTATATCTGAAGAGGAATATTATGTTAAGCTAATCGATCTAGTAACTTATATTTAGATAAGATCTGCACAGAGAAAATAGAGTCAATTTGGAGTGACTATGTGTAAAATTTATATACAAAATGTTTGACTATATCAATAAGTTCAATATAGTATTTCAAAAATAAGAATATATAATATGATAATAAAATCAATGAATGAAATAAAGAAAATCTAAAATGGTTAGATTCACGTTGGGTTCACCAGAATGTATACAAGGAAAAATGTAACTAATTTACAAATAAATCCTATCTTGAAGAAGATAAATCATACTTACACTTTTACTTGTTCATCCATTTATAAAATTGAGGTAATGACCAAGATGGATCCAATAGACATAACCAAGGGGTATTTTATCACAATAACATCACTATAGAGGGTTCTAGAGCCTCTAGTCAAGGAACACCATGCAATAACCCTAGCTAGGTCTTATTTTTTCATATTTAGAAATTATATACAGATTAAATTAAAATTAAATCTATTACTCACTAAATCCTATGACGCAAAGTGGGGGTAATAAACATAAAAAAGTAAACATGCATAAAATATCTATACTTAAGATAATTTATAGGAAATTCTAATGCATAGGAAAGAAGTATAAATGAAAAACTATCTAATTTAACAAAGGAGGAACACAGTTAGGAATACTTACCTTTGAATATGAATCAACCAAGCCTCAATCTCTCCCTTGATAAAGTTTATTTGCAAGAGTTTATTTTGGTATGTAAGGATAACAAGGATAAGTCAACTCTAAACTACACAAATTATCTATGCATTTAAAACACCTCTCCACAAGACAAGATCCATATCTGTAAATGTAGATTTAGAACCCTAAAAAATGATCCTCAAGTATAATGGTGGATAAGTAGATGTGAAATATAATATTCTTATTCTTATCTTCTTATAAATGGTGGAAATGGATGTGCATATACAATTTAATCTAACCTTAAACCTTTCTAAAACTTAGCTGATAGGTTCGACCCAATTAGACCTTGTATCATTGATTGATAACATAAAGCTAATTCTTAGTGTACAAGGTTGAACTAGACCTATAATGTGAAAATATTAATTTGAATACAGTGTTAGCCTAGGTTTTCATTGTTCATTAAATGTCAAAAAAGGTTTTTAGCTTAAAGAGGTTATAAATTACTTAGAAGAGTGTGTAAGGAAGGAGGAAAAGCTTAGGGAAGTGAATATGAGATAGTTGTGTATATTTCAAGTGGTGGTATAGGGGGGAAAAATCTTTAAAAACACCAATGGGCTGTCCACCCCTTTCCTAGTGCACCATTTAAGGCATGCACTTAGAGAGATTGAGACTCGATGGGTTATTACAAGAGAGAAAGCATTAGTAATTCATAAAATTTTAAAATATTATGTGTACATAATACCAATATAAGTGGGTTCAGTAGGCATTATTTGAGTGTGTCAAATATTTATTAACTTGTGATATCTAATTTAAATTTTATATCCTTTTTAAGTAATATGGTGAATGATTAAGTCTTATCTGTGAGTTGTGTTATAAAGCGGTGTATTTCCTGAATATTGCCTTGGAGGGAGTGAAGTTGATTAAATTGGTATGAGGATGCATGATCATTATTGATTTAACTTTCTTGGGGTCAACCTTAATATTTCATTGGGATATTATAAATCCCAAGATTTACCTATTGAAACCCCAAAGATGCATTTCTTAGGATTGAGTTATACACTGTATTTTTTTAGTCTCTCTAAAATCTATCACAAATATATTGCATGGTATTGTCATTATTTTGATTTTTCAAGCAAATCGTCAACTATTTTTATGAATGAGATCATGAAATATATGTGTCATTATTTATTGATATGTTTCACATGGATTTTCTATCCAAAAGGCATGACTATTTAGTAGAAAGTGACCCATGGTGTGGTAAAAGAAGTTTTTTCTTGTTCTTCTTTAGTGATCTTAATTTGATTATAATTAATGAATCCATCCATAAAGGAGAGAATTTATTAGCCTACTATGGAGTTGACTATCATATCAATGTTGGGTAGAGAAATTCATCCTTAAGACATGCTTTGTTTAGGTCTCTAGAATCACAATAACATCATATTTGGTCATTAGGTTTTATAACAAGGATAATATTAGAAACCCATCATATATGTGCAATTGGTCAAATGAAATTGACATCTAAGAGCCATTAGATCTCATATTTGACTAAAATAAAAAATTTGGTGTGCACAAAAGTGTTATATTGACTTTAACCTTGTTTTATCCAAAGTGGAATGAAAGTAATTGAAATCAAGGGAGAAAATGAACATGAAACACTTTGAATTACTTCAAATAATTAAAAAGGTGATAATGCAAATGGGATACAATGATAGGTAAGTATGATTCCTTATCACAAGAATGTATGGAAGTGTATGGAAACATGTTGACATAGCTTATTGTGCAAGTTTTATCTACAAAATAAATAAAAATTGGGGTTAAGAATATGGGATCAAAAAATTGTAACCATTTCTTAACATTCTATATAAAGAACATTCAGTGTGTTAAAAATGTTTGAAATAATATGTAGATTTTTATGAGGAGAGCCTATTCCTATCCATGGTCTTACACTGAAAATCATAAAAGAGAAACCCAAGTGGGTGCAAAAATTGAAAATTAGTATTTGTGAGGAGAGCCTAGTTCTATCCATGGTTTACAATGCAACTCATAAAAGACAAACCAAAGTGGGTGTAAAAAAGGCAAAAATGGTATTTGTGAGGAGAGCCTGGTACTATCCATCCTCTTAAATTGTATTTCATAAAAGAAAAACCAAAGTGGATGTAAAATTTATTGGAAAATAATGAACTTGTGAAAAGAAATAGAAAGAATGAAAAATTTATATATGAAATAAATATTATTCATGAGGAAAATTGGGTCTTATCCATGGTATTGTAATTCAATTCATGAATTTAAAGAAAAAAAAGGAAACTAAGAGTTGTTTTTAATTTAGATTAATACAAATGGTGAGATCATTGGAGAAGTCCTGCAAGAAGTGTTAGTAGGACAATCTATAGAAGTATGAAAAGAAGGGATATATTTAATCAAAATATTTCAGGAATTACACATTAGTGGGTTATTTGAATACATGGCCTTCATTAGTTTGTAGATGGTAAGGGATAATACTAAAATTGTCTTTCACTAAATAGGGGACCCACCATTTTTATGCATATTTTCCTTCTTTATCATGGGTGTAATCTAATTTGATGAATAAATCACCAACGTTAAAAGTATGAACTTTAACCTTTTTATTATGTTGTTTGATTATGTGAGCCTTGTATTGATGGTTATATTGAAGAGCGACTAGATGGTGTTCATCAAGAAGGTCTAGGGTATGAAGGTGAGCTTCACATACTTATTCATTACTAATGATACCATGAAGAGATATACATAAAGATGGGAGTTTGAATTATAATGGTCAGATAGATTCAAAACATATACTATCAAGAATGGCATTACCCCAGTGGTAGTACATATGCTAGTATAGTAGGCCACCACGTGGGATATAATTGAAGATGTCAATCAATGCAAGTTTTTTAGATAGACTTTTGTAATAATTTATTTAAAATTTTATTAGTGGCTTCACCTTGGCCATTGTATTGTGGATGGTGAGGCATGGAAAATTTATGATAGATTTTGAATTTAGCACATGATTATTTCATGTCCTTAGTTTTGAAATTTCCACCAGTAATAGAAATGATAGTATAGGGAACTCTAAAGTGATAAATGATTTGGTTAAGGAGAAATCTATAAATAGTGGTTCATATGACCTTGACAAAAGCCATGACTTTTACCCATTTAGTCAAATATTCAATAGTAGTAATAATAAAAAATGAGCATATTGTGACTAATATAATTTACCAATGAGATCTAATCCCTACATGGAGAATGGATAAAGAGAATCTATGATTTGGAGCTCATCTAGTGATGATTGGATTAAATCATAATGAAGTTGGTAAGGATTAGACTTTTTTGCAAAATTGATAGCATCTTTCTCTAAAGTAGGCCAAAATTATCCCATACATAAGAATTTATGTGTTGTATCATTACCACTACATTGACCACCACAAATTCCCTCATTTGCATGTTCAAGGAGTGGAGTAACCTCTTCTTTCATTATGCCATAGATAAGGATACATTATGCATTACAAAAATTAAGGTGTTGTATTAGAAGATAGAGTTAAAGGCTTGTTTACATATTCTAGTCTTTTCCCAATAATCCATATTTGGAGGATAGGTTTGATGTTCAAGGAATTGGATGATGTATTTATACCATGGTCTTTGTAGAATAGTGAAAATATCAATATGAAAAATGATTGAATCATTTGATTGGATAGAATAAGGTGATTTTCTTATTTAGATGATAATTTGGGAATCATTAAGTACTTGATGATGATGAAATAGAGATGCTAAAGAAGGAAGAGAATTAGCTATTGAATTTTGATCTCTTAAAATTGGCTCAATTGTAAAAGAAGTAAACTCTTTGGTAAGTACAGTTACCATTTGATGATAAACAACTATATTTTTTATTTTACACAAATATTAATCATTAACTTGGTGGTAGATAAGTTGTGAATCACCCAAAGCATGTAGATATGGGATATCCAAGTCAAGTGTTGATTTCATACCTAATATGAGAGCTTCATATTTGGCCATGTTATTAGTAACAATAAAGTTTAACATAAATGGGAAAGGGATGATATTATGATAAGGGTTTGATAAGATACAACCTACCCTATTTCCTTGGAGGTATTTAGAACCATCAAAGTGGAGGGTCCAAGTGTATTCATGCAAATCAAAGGTAACTTTAGGGAACTCTTTGATAACTACTTTGGATTTAGTAAAATCATGAGTGATATTGGTATCTTGATTATTTTCCTCTAAAATAGTAGTGAAATTATGGAAATAATATTTAAGGGAGATAACATGGTTAAGATATTCAATATAAAGAATGTTATCATTAGGGAGATTATCTTGAAGGTTATTCATAAAGTGTATAAGTGTCACTGTAAGTTGGTCAGTAATAAATTTCCCTTTAATAGACTCTTGTGTCATAATTATAAGGTCAAATGCCATCAAGATGACCATTTATTTTCCAATTATATCTCCAAGTAATAATACTTTAGAGAAAAAATGAGGAAGTGGATCAGAGTAGAAAATGACATAAGTGGTTTGATAAAGTATATAGTGATAGATATTTTCAACTATGAATTAGATAGTGAGGCAATCACATTCTACTTTAGTATAACATTTTCCATAGTCAAAGAGGCCTAGACCAACGTACTTAATAATGTATTATCTATTGATATCATCTTGTTGGGAAAGCATTTCCTCAACTAATATGGGGGTAGAATATGTGTATAATATTAAAGGATAGTCATTGGAATCTATTCAAAGGGTGGGAGGATGGATAAAATATTCTTTCATGTTATCAATATATTTCTAACATGAATCTATCCATTCTAAATCATTACCTTTTTTGAGAAGGGAATTAACAAAGTAGATACGGTAAGCCATTTTTGGGATGAACCATCATATTTCTCCAAGGTTTCTAAGATAGGCGTGAATGTCAAGAATGGAATGAGGAGTGGGTATGTTGACTATAGCATTAATTTAGGTGGTATTGACATCAATGCTATAAAGATAGACTAGGAACCCTAAAATTTTACCAGATGTAATGGCAAAGTCACACTTGTATGTGTTAAAGTCTAACTTTGTATTTGATTAGTCAATTAAAAATGATAGTTAGATTAGTGAGGTGTGTTTTTTGACTCTTAGATTTTTTAATGAGGTAATCAATATAGGTTTACATAATCTTATGTATAAGATCATGGAAAATGTGAGTCATGGCATGTTGATAAGTGGCTCCAAAAGTTTTAAGGCTGAAAGGCATTTTTACATAGTAATAGGCACTCCATTCTATAGTAAATGTTTTTTTTTTGGTATTTAGGGGCTATGTGAATTTTATTATAGCATGAAAAACCATCCATAAATGATAAAATTCCATATATACTAGTTGAATCTTTGATGTCATCTATTGAAGGTAGTGGTAAATTATCTTTTGGACACACAAGAATAATATTGTGGAAATCATTGCATATATGAATGACCACGGTGATTTTTTTATGAATGGGAAATTTTTTTAATATCTATTCATCATAGTCAACATATATGATAAAATTACAAAATTTTAATAATTTTATATGACATAAGGTGGAAATTTTTGTTATTTTTGTCATACGGGTTTTTACATTTGGGTAAGTGATGATGTTATGTAAAATGATACTAGGGTTGATACATATCATATCCTCATATGACTAAGCAAAGGTTTCAATATATTTATCGAATAATAAGCTAAGGTTGATATTCTCTATTGGCATGAGTTCTTTAGAGATGGTGATGGGTCTAGGACATGATGGTGTACCATATTCTATTATTATTATTTTTTTAATGAGCATAAAATTTATATATTTAAAATGATATGGAGCATTAGGAAGAGAATAAATAAGACTTGTTTTAGGGTCCACACTAGAAAGGCAGTTACTAAAATAAATAGATTTTTTTTTTAAATTTCCAAGTTTATGATGTTGTCATGGAAGTTGAGGTTCTCTAGAATGGAGTAACTCAAGTGTTATTTCATAACTAGGGAGATTGGGTAAGAGTTCATAGTATTCCACATCTAATTTGAGATAAATTATTTTATTACCATGGCAATCATATATAGAATGTATTTTTCATACATCTGTGGCTTTAAAATTAAGGGTAATTTCATGTGTAGGTGGATTTATTGGTTGAGATTAATTGGTAATAGGTGTATTAGGTTGTGTTTTAGAAGGTGGTTTGGTTTAAGTGAGGTGGATAACCTAAGTGGTATCTATAGTATTTTTTTAAGGAATGAGAGTTGGTAGAGTGGTTGGTGATATAGAAGGTATAGATGGTTTTTTAAAAAAATAGTTTTCTAGAAGTAATATTTGTTAAACTACCCAAGGGGTATTGATAAGTGGAGGATTAATGAGAGATACATGACCTTCAAGTTATGTTTCACTATTAGTTGATATATGAATGACATGGGCATCATGGTTGAAATCATGTATTTTGGATAAGGTTTGTTTATATTATTTTACATCCAAGTCCCATGATTGAGCTTGAGCCATGATATAATTATCATCATAAGTGTGGGAAATAGTACATGCATTTGTCTCAAGAAGAGAATTAGAATTAGATACACCTAAATCACTAAATTTTTAAGGTGACATTATTAAAGGATCTTTTAATAACCTAGCCACTATGTATTCATTACATGTTAATTCATATTCTATGTGAGAAATTTCATGTTTATTACATTGAAGAGGTAGTTCAATGATATCATCAACTAGAGGGATGGTATGATCATGTGGTAACAAGGAAGGAAGAAGTCACTATGAAATATAAGGTGGTAAGTTAGTAGTATTTGAAGTTTTTTAAGTCATTTAGTTCATCATCATCTTAATTGACAAGAGTGACCTGTAAATCTAGATTCATGTTAATGAATTCAGGTAGAGGTGTATTGTTAATTCATAGAATGGTTGGAATTTGATATTAAGATTTGGAGTTAGGTAGTTGAATACTCCATGGATTAGGATCAACTTCATGTTTATAATTTTTTCCATTATGGATGAATTTGATACATTGACTACCTAAGAAGGCAATATCCCTTATATGATGTGTCCATGAGAAACTTAGGAGTATATTATAGGATAATGGTAAATCAAGGATCATGAGCTTGGTATGTGTGGACTTGGGTCCAATAGTGAGGGGGAGCCAAATACAACCAAGTTTTTAAATTTGTCCTATCAAATTATCAATATGTGAGATGAGTTTAATTTAGATGATCTTTGGTATATACAAATTGATGAATTAACCAAAAGGAGGTAACATTAATTCTCGACCCTTCATCTAATAAGACTTTTTGAATAAGGGTGGTATTAATTACAATTTTAATAAAAATAGGTGGATCATCAACTCTAAAGCGAGTTTCATCATTAATCATATCTTATTCAATGAATTATATGGAAGGTTTGAAATAAGTACAAATAATTTCAATAGTAGGTACTTCTGTTGGTGCAGGATATTGAAGAGGTTATTCCACTTCAAGGGAAAGTGGTTCTTCAATGTCTTGTAATTATTGCATTAAGAATTTTTGGTGATATGGAGAAGTACAAACTAAATCCATGAGGGGTATTTTACAAGTCATAGAGTTGAGATCCTCTAATTAATTCTAATGAGATCTAGAAGATGAATAACCAACATGAGGCTTAAAGGGTAAAATGTATTTTAAAGAAGGAGAGGTAGTTTGAGGTTCTAGTTGTGGAAGTGTTTCCTCATTTGTATCAGAAGGTATGGTAGTGCTAGTGATATCTTTGAGAATTTATTTGTCAAGTGATGGTTTTGTTGGATTGGTGGTGTGATCTTTGTAAGAAATTTTATGTTGATAATGGAATTCAAGTACATTAACATATTGAGAATTGGTATAATATTGGTCATAGTCAGCATTAACTGCACACATATCCTTGTTTGAATGTTGTGGGTTGGAGGTAGAATTTTTTTTTGGATGTTTAGAGGAAAAGGATTGGTAAATTTTTTATTTTGAGAGGAAATAACATAGTCATGATGAAATATTTTGATCATAGTGTCATGACTGAATGTATCTCCTAACATAAAAGAAAAAACAAAATTGGTAAGCCCTTGACATTTTTCATGGGAATGATTGACATCAACATGAAACCAAAAAAGTTTGTTAGGATCATATTATATACACAATATTTTCAAACTTTATAAATTATAATGTTTTATCTCTTTCAAGAACCTATCGAGTCTTAATCTCTCTAAGTGCATGACTTAAAGGGTGCATCTAGAAAGGGGTGGGAAAACCATTGGTGCTTTATAGGATTGTTGTCCCCTATACAAACACTTTTTATCTACACAAACTTCTCCTATACACTTCCCTAAGCCTTGCCTCCTCTCTTTCACACTCCTCCAAGCATTTAACAACATTCTTTAGTACCTACCTAAGCCTATAATACTTTTTGATAGTTTACATTAAACTATCAGCCTAGGCTGACCCTATAATTAAATTGTTAAAATCACGTTACAGGTCTAGGTCAGCTCTAGTCAACTTAGACTAGGACCTAACTTATTTTTATCAATTAATGATACATAGTCAATTGGGTCGACCCTATTAGCTAAAATTTCAAAAAGTTAGGATTAGATTCAACTATATATACACATTCATTTCACCATTTATTAAAAGATAAAAGAGTTGATTATTCATTTGCATTTATTTAAAATCTACTATTTAACCATTCTACTTAAGGAGTTATATATTAGGGTTTACACTTGGATAAAAATCTTGTCTTGTGGAAAAGTCTTGGATGTTTAGGCATTTTTAGTGATCCTTACAAACCAAAACAACCTTTTGTGAAGTACCTTTGGCAAAGGGAGGGATTGAGTCTCAGTGGGTTCATCTTCAAGGTAAGTATATCTAACTTTACTCTTTTATTTTAGTAGATAGAAGTAGTATAATTAATGGATTTTGAAAATATTACTCTCTCCATGCATTAGGTTTTATCTATACATAATTAAGATTTTCCTATGCATGTTTACTATTTATGTTTATTACCCCTCTTTGTGACATAAGCTTTGGTGAACACTATATTAAACTTTACTTTTTTTGTATTTAATATGTGGATATGAAAACATAATACCTATCTAGGGTTATTACATGGTGTTGCTTGACTAGAGGCTTTATAACCCTTACTAGTAATTTTATTATGGCAAGAGATCCCTTAGATAGGTATAGAGGATCCATCTTGGTCATGACCCTGGATATCTAATTTATTAATAATTTGACGTGTAAGTAAGATTTATCTTCTCCAAGTTAGGATTGATTAATAGGTCAACTAAATTTTCCTTTATATACATTATGGTGAACTCGATATGAATAAAACCCTTGTAAGTTTTCTTTCACGACTTCATTTTATCATCATATAATATATTTATATTTTTTAGTACTATATCAAACCTACCAGTATAGTTATAATAGTTTATGCATAGGTTTAACATAGTCACCCCAAAATGATTTTATTTTGTCTATGTATGTCTTTTCCAAATATGGGTGACTGGATCAATCACCTTGTCATAGTCTTCTTCTTTAGTTAAAAATTTGCATACATAGTTAAATCAGTTGAATTTATTCACATTCCTCCATTTTTAGCATATAAGTCTACAAACACAGTCGAGCTAGTCAAATCTATTCTTGACTTCTTTTCATCACACATGTTTTTCAAATTATGTTGAGCCAATCAACTCTGTTTGAATTTTTTTTTGATTCATCACTTGAGTATCACAACATAAAATTTTACAATATAAACATATTCATGTCCACCAAGGTTCATTCTTACCTTCTCTATCATTTCATTTTTCATGTTTTAGAAATCTTTTTCACAAGTTTGTAGTCTATAAAACTATAGCCTTATAGCCAACTACATCGACTAGCTTGACACATTTCTATAGTTTATCTTATATCTATAAGATATAATTGACTTGTTTAATTGTGTTCTTTCATATCTCATTTATATAGAATAGTAATGACCTTGCCAACTTTATTCTACATTATTTGCATACATTATTACCTGAACCAATTTTATATTCTTTATAATCAAGGAATTAACTTATTTTTTCTAGTAATTAGTTCACTTTCCTTTCAATTGCTTGCATGATTAGAGTAAAAAACATATATTAATTAGATGGTTTTTAAATTTACCAATTTAGTAACACTATTTTTATCTTTTATACACACTTCCAAATCACTTTACACACAAAATTCATTAAAAATTGTCTTCCTAAGGCCTCCCTACTTGGATTTCATCATCAAATGGGAAGTTGACTTATTTTATATCCAAGTATAAACATGGGTTTGATGGTATATATTCACAAAGCACCTGACACCCTTATCATTTAGGGATTGTGAAGTGAGGGGATAGGCCCCAATACCAAGCCAATACCATCACCAATACTAATCCATTTTAGCGTAAACTTTTTGAAACCATCCTTAGATTGCTTTTAAGTTCCTTATTGCATCCAAATTACCATCACATTAAATTCAAAGTTTATTATTACTTAATAACACTTAGGAAATACCAATTAGTTACCATTTACTTTCAAGTTATTTCTCAATATTTAATCATTATATTTTATATTAAAAAAATTTCATTGGATAGCATTGGTGGAAGCGTTGTATTATGTGTTACAATTGGATCAATCAAATTGATCAATTTGCTTATGTTCTTCCTTTCAATTTCTTAAATATTATCTTGTAAAATCTTTCTCTATTTTTAGAACATTATTGTCTATATTGATCCAAATTATCAATATTGTTTGTCTTCGTACACAATTGATTTGTATGACTATGTATCCTCATCAAATCGATTAGTTTCCCTTTTTTAATAACATAGTCGATCCATTTGACCATGTATCTTTCTCATCTGATTTAGTTTATTCATCTATAGTACATAGTCAATCCATATGACTATGTATCCCTATAAATTATTTTCAATTTTATCCTTCATATAACACACTTGACCTAATCAACTATGTATTTATTTGCTTCATGTTTTATGAGTCTTATTCACATACTCTATCAACCTAGTTAAATTTGTACCCATTAATTAATACTATTATGTGTGTGGCCAACTCTATCTCTATTTTCCTTATTGCTTCCTAATTTATGACTATTTATTTAGGCATCATGAAATCCCTTATTGAAATATTTCTAGAGAAGCTGAATCCATTTGGACTCTATATGGATGTTCTTTTCTACCTACTTTCACTTCCCAAGAAGATCCTCATTATTGGATCACTTATTCTCCTCCATTACTTTTCAATTGTAACATGGTTCAAATCACTCAAATAGATTATATTGGTGGTTCAAATCCTTTTCATACTTATCAAGATAATTACAATCTTCAATCATCTCACCATAATATGGGGGCAATTGATACAAGCCTCTCCAATAACCACATAGGAAATATTCCATGTAACAACTCTTTCTTCAATACTAATTTGGGGAATCATTATACCAACACCAACCCATCAATTAATACAACTCAAATTATTTCAAAAATAGTGTAATAAATGAATATAATGCAAACATATAACACCTCTCAAATGATATAACTACAAAACATTATTTGATCAACATGGCTAATCAACTTTATGTTTTTCTTAACAAGAATTATTAAAATCTTATCCCTCCACCTCTTAGAGATGCCATGGGAAATGTCATTCCCAAACTTATCATTCACAATAATATGTTTCAACACATTAAAAATGAGAATTTAGATCCTTTCATTATTTATATTAATATTGGTAACATATCTCCAACTATTAAATATGATAGGACTAAAGACCCCACATCTTTTATTAAGGCATTCAATACTCTTTATAAAGAATGGATCCAGACTAATACCTTCATGACAACTAAAATTTTAGTTAAAACCTTTATGGGTGATTTATTATAATTGTATAACCAACTTAACCAATATTATATATGGAAACTAGAGGATTTAGTCAATGCTTTAGTTAGAATTTTGACACAATGATCTTCCCAAAAATTGACTTAGTCATTTCATCAATGCTAATCAATTTCCTACCAAATCAACTCATGATTTTATCAAGAAATGGAAATATTTAGCTCAAAAGGTTGATCACAACATGAATAATGACAATTTATTTAAACTCTTTATAGTGACATAAACACCTTCACTCCAATACAAGATTTAAACTTTTTCTCCCAAAACTTTAAATGATGCTCTTGACCAAGATAAGCATTAAGACTTCATAATTAAATAATTTGAACCTAACAATAAAATCATCAAGGGATATTTCCAACATTACACCAATGTGATAATGACAATCCTCCTCAACCCAAACTAGGAGTAGCCAAAGCATGAAATACCCAACCTTCTTATTTGTCATTAATCATGAAATAAATGAAGCAAATTTTAGTGCCTTCTAAACCATTCACATACCCTAATAATCCCCCTAAATGGTATAAACCTAATCAATTTTTTTGGTTCTGCTCTAATATAAGTCATTCCCATGAAACATGTTAAGGGCTTACAAAATTTAAAATTTATTTTATGCTTGGAGATTCGTTCAATCATGATGCCATGATTAAAATCTATCATCAAGATTATGTTAACGCTTCTCAAAATAAACATGTTTCCAAATCTTCTTCTTCTACCAACCTAAAATATTTCTATACATCTAACCCTTAACAAGAAAACAAGGATATTTGTGTTATTAACACCAATTATGATCAATAATATACCAATTCCCAATACATAAACATGGTTAATATCAATTATCGATGCCAACCGAATCACAAATATCTTGTCACCAAACCAAAGAAACCATATTTACTATAACAACTTCTCAAAGATAATACTACTCACTTATCTTTAGAAGCTAATGAGGAACCACTTCCTCCTTTCTAACTTCCAACCACTTCTCTTTTTCCTAAACATATTTTAACCTCTAAGCCTCGTGCTAGTTCTTCCTCTTCCAAAACTCATTATAAATTATTATAGGAACTCAAATCTCTACCTTGTCAAATTCCTCTCATGGAACTAGTTCTCACCTCTCCTTATCATCATAAATTCATAATGCAAAAAATCCAATAAATTGAATAATCATCTTCCTGATAATAGGAACCACCTTCTCACAAGCCTCAACCAATAGAATTTAATATCATTGAATCTTTTTGTCCTTCTTGGAAACCTTCTATAGATTTCCTTGAAGAAGACATGATCAATGATGAAATTCTATTTTGAGCTGATGATACACCCCTTATTATCAAAATATCCATTAATACCACCCTCATTTTCAAATTATTAGCATATGAGGGGTTAGGCATTAATGTGACATCTCTTTGGATCATTCAATAACTTGGATAATAACAAAGATCACCTCAAGTAAACTCATTTAACATGTCATGGATTCAACAAGATCAATCAAAATCCATTTGGTTGTATTTTTATTCTAAAATCCTATGTATCAAGTTCATTCATAATGTAAAATGGTATAAACATGAGGCCAATCCTAACCCATAGAGTATTCAGCTTATTAATCCTAAATCTAAATATCAAATTCCCACTATTCTAAAGATTAAGAGTGCCCCTTTACCTGAATTCATCCATATAAATCCATATTTACAAGTCACTCTTGATAATTATGATGATGATACATAAAAATATTTTCAAAATACATGCAATAATACCAAGCTACCTCCTTACATTTTGGAGTGGCTTCCTCCTTCCTTGTTACCTCATGATCATACCATCCCTCTTATTGATGAGATCACCAATTTATGTCCTCAATGTAATTCACATGAAACATATTATATTAAATACAATTTCATCTATAATTATTATGAAGTGGCTAAACTCTTTCAAGACCCTTTAATCATGTCATCATGTAAATTTATAAATCTAGGTGTCTCACCTTCTAAAGTTCCTTCCAAGTCACAAACATGTACTATTTATCCAACTTATGATGGTAACTACATTATGGACCAAGCTCAATTGAAAGACTTGGATGTTCAACATTATTAGAAAATGTTAGCCCAAATCCATGTTTTTAATTGTAATATTCATACTATTTCCACATATTTTGATTTATAACCTAAAGGTCATGTAACTCTAATTAATTCTCCACTTCTTGATAATCCTTGAGTGGTTGAATAAATCTCACCTCTTGCATATTCAAAAATCCCATAACCTTCCATACCTCCTATCACACCAATTATTCTATCTGATCTTCTTTCAATCAATAGTTACAAAGGTAAACCAATTGAATCTGATCAACCTTCCTCTACATTTCTACCTAATCTTAAGATCACTCTCAATTCCAAGGCCATAGATGTATGCCAGATACATTCTAAATACAATCTCTGTGGTAGCAAAATAATTGATATTGAAGTAGATGTGTAATATTATGGACATCTATCAACGTTACCTAGTGATGAATCTATCCTTGAATTTCTCCATGCCCAAAAACCTCAACTTTCTCTACAACATCACAAACTTGGGAATTTTAAGTGCAAGGCCCCTCATTTTAATAACTTCATCACTAGTATTGATCCTAAAACCAATCTCATTTCCTCATTTCCTAATGCCGCATATCATTTTCAAGATATAAATGTTATACTTATTGAGGAAACTACAAGAATAAAATATGTCACACCCTCATGTCCTCGACCTATAACAGTTTCTAGATAACTCACACCTACCTAACATGATAAATTTAGCTTATTATTTGATAAATATGATGAAATTTTCAGTTGGTCATATGATGGCATGCCAGATATCAATCTTATTATCATGGTGCACAACATCATCACATATCACAATGCTAAACCCATTCAACAAAAATAAAGACAATTACCCTCAAAGTTTCTAGCTTATGACATAATTAAATTATTAAACTATCAGATGCCAAATTTATCAAACTTGTGTACTATTCTGAATGGCCTCCAACATTGTCTTTTTCACAAAAAATTCACCATGGTCATTCACATTTTCTTTAATTTTTGTAACCTCAATCTTGCTTGTCTAAAAGATAACTTTCCATTACCTTCGATAGATTACATCATTGATTCCATTACTAGATAAGAAATTTTTTCCCTCATGGATGGTTTATTGGGATAAAATCAAATTCATATCAGCCCTAAAGACCAATATAACACAACTATCACCATGGAATGGGGAAGCTATTTCTATGTTAAAATGTCATTTGGCCTTAAAAACACCAGAGTTACCTATTAGCAGGATATGACCCACATTTTCCATGGCCTTATCTATAAGATTATGGAAACCTATGTGATGATCTCATTGCCAAATCCAAAAGATAAAAAATACACCTTTATAATCTTGTCATCATCTTTGATAGACTCATTAAATATAAAGTTAGACTTAATCCATACAAATGTGTTTTTAGCATTACATCTGGTATAATTCTATGGTTGTTAGTCTCTTTTCATAGTATTGATGTTGATCCCACTAAGATCAATGCTCTAGTTAACATGACTATTCCTCATTCCATTTCAGACACTTACCTTGGCAAGCTTGGGGCAATTCAATAATTCATCCATAAAATGGCTTATTATATTTATTCTATTAAGTAACTTATTAACAAAGGTAATGCTTTATAATGGATTGATCCTTGTCGAAAGGAATTTGATATCATGAAAGAACCATTGCTCCATCCACATGCACTTCATCCAACTTCTAGTGATCATAATTTAATTTTTTATACTTCTTATACACTCATATCAGTTGGGGTAATGCTTACCAAATAAGATGATGCTAAAAGAGAATATGTTATCTATTATATTATTCAAGGCCTCATCGATTATGAAAAAAAGTTATACCAAAGTAGAATGTGATCAACTCGCTATCTATTTCATAGCTAAAAAGCTTCATCACTACATTATTTATCAAACAACTTATGTCATAATTCATTCTGACCTTCTTCATCACTTTTTATCCAAAGACTTTCTATTGAAGATTGAATTATAAAGTGGATTGTTATTTTAATGAAATTTAACCTTCGTATCATCACTCAAAAATATGTCAAATGATAATTCATTATTGACCAACTCATAGAGACACCCATACCCACTACTAATCATCTTCAAAATAGTCTCTCCAATGATAATATTATTTAAATTTAAGGTCTCAATTAGGCTTTTTCTCTTAAATATTACTTACATAACTTCACTATTGATTTAGAAGAAAATAATAAAGAAGATTTTTACATCATTCTTGATACTACTAAATCTAAAGTAGTTATAAAATAACTTCTTGAAATTAATGATGATTTTCACAAAGACACATGGACCATTCATTTTGATGTGCCAAGGAGATGGGGTAGGTTATATACTCACTAGTCCTCATGGTAAAATTATACCTTTGGTATTCTTTCTTACCTTTGATGTCACTAATAACATAGTAGAATGTGAAGTCTTAATCTTAGGCATGAGAGAGGAACTTTACTTGGACATTGAATATTTGGATGCTTTGGGTGACTCCCAACTCATTTTTCACCAAGTTAATGGTGAATATCAATGTAAAAGTGAAAATATTATTGTTTATCATCACATGGCCACTTTCCTCACCAAAAAATTTGATTCTTTTATCATTAAGCCCATTCTAAGAGATCAAAATTCCATCACTGATTCTCTTGCTTCTTCAACATCCTTATTTCATCCACATAAATTTCTCAATAATTCTTGATTTATTATTCAAATAAGAAATTCCCCATGCTCTATCTAACCACAATATTCACTTATATATCATATGAGACTATCACCATTCAACAAAGCCTTTGGTAAAGATATTATCTAATTTATTGAGCATCAAAATTATACTTTAGATATGGATTCTCATGAAAAGACTCACATTCACAAATAAGCTTTCAAATATGTATTTCAATATAACATTGTTTATTATCACAACACTTAAGGTACCTTGCTCTATTGTGTAATGAAAGAAAAGGTCCTTCTTCTCCTAGAATAAGCACATGGGGGAATTTATAGTGGTCACTATAATGGACATGATACAACATGTAAATGCTTACATATGGGATGTTTTTGGTCTACTATTGAAAAATATGCTATCAAGTTAATTAAAAAGTGGTCCTTACCAACTTCATGATGATATAATCCATTATTCACTAGCTAAGCTCCAAACTATGGAATCTCCTTGGCCATTTTCCATGTGGGGATTATATCTCATTGGAAAACTACTTATATCATAGGATGGGAATGTTTTTATCATCATGGATACATAATACTTTACCAAATGGGTATAATCCATGCCTCTAGTCAACATCATAGGAATTACTATTTCCAAGTTCATCCTCAATCAAATCATTTTTCATTTTGGATTTCCCCATACTATCATTTATGATAATGGCATAAATTTCAAGAATAATGATGTAAAGAAGATATGTGTTAAATTTAAAATTTTCCATGATTTCTCTATGTAGACACCTAAAATTGGCCACAAATGGCTTTTGAATATACTTTAGACTGATTCTTACCAACCATTATAAATTAAGCTTAAGAATCATTGAATGTCCCAAATTTACTTGTGCATCATTTGTCAAAGCTCAAAATTATATAAAGGCAACCCTAATTATGATATCCTATCATATGCACCAATAAACTTTCACGGATTCATCCCTAACTATCATGCAACATCACAATAGTAAATTTGGCCTACGTACCTATTAAGTGGGGCACATGAACAAAAATCAAATCCTGAAAGAGCTAAATGAATAATAAAAATTAATTAATAAGATATACCAAATTAAATGCCTATTTGAATTATCCATGTGAAATTAAGGAATAACAAAAAAAAGGAAATTCAAAAATGCAAATATCATAGCCTTTCATCATGAACTTTGTGAGTTATCAAGATCTTTATAAATATCCTAAAATGTCTCATTTTGGAGACCCATGCCTATTTATTTCAAATCATGATTAATTGATAACTATTAACTCTACTAGGGTTATATTTGACTAACCTAGGTTAGGTTTGAACCCATTCCATGTTTAAACTCCACCTTGACTCTCCTTGGGTTGGGGTTAAATCCATTTTCTATAAATACAATGCCTTGCCTATTGAATTTTAACCTATTTTGGTACAAATTTATCATACACAAATGACTTCAATGTCATTTTGATATAATTTTATAATGCCCATTTTGTTACGATCAAGGTTATAATGCCAAAATCTTGAGCCACGCTACATCAAGCTAATCATAAGCAATGATGCCAAGGAAGGAGCTATACACCTCCATTTGCAAAAGACTCTTCGATACATAAATCAAACAAGCCACTCAATAATGCATTTGGATCTTGCAAGGAAGGTAAAAGATATGTTGTCTTTGGAATTTTAGTTGTGTTTTCATTTATATTTTGTTATTAATCTCACCTCTAAGATCTAGGCTTGTAAGTATTAGTGTTAGTATGTTATTATTGAATTTTATTGCTTGAACTAACATTTGATCTAACTTCCCTTTTTGGATTCCTATGATAAAAAATGACATGCCTAGTAGGACCTAAAACATCTCACATACCAAAGAGACCAAAGTTCAACTCTTAGTTTTTTTAAATTAATTCTTGATCATCTTAAAAAATGGAGTTTTTACATTATTTTTATGTATTCTATTTTTAGTGTTACCCAGATTTACATAGAGACTAACATTAGTTATGTATAATTGGCATTGGTTTTGCCTAACCAGTATCAGTTCTATCTAATCATCATCAGTTCCCTATGTAGGGTAAGACACAATAAAAAAATTATATTTTTTATGTTTCCTTGAAAGTTTCAAGTTGTTATTTTCATTTTTATCTCTTTGTCTAAACATTTTATTGAGGATCCAAAGTTTTTTTTGAGATTTTATAGTTAACAAGTGTTTTATGAAAAAAAAAAATTGCCTAAGGGTTCATAGGTAATTAGCATACATATTTATCAACTAACATCAGTTATTTTCCAATTAGTATTAGTTCTCTTACAACTGACATCAGGCACTATTGATCGATGTTGGTGTGTGTAAAAAAATAGAGAAACATCAGAGCTTCCATTTCAAATATTATTTTATAACTTGAAATTGTGATTTAAAGCATAAGGAAAACCTCTAAAAATTATAGGTCATGAATGGAAAAGTGCCAAATCTGAACATGCTTAGTTATTTGAAAATTCCATTTAGTGCTTAAAATAAATTTAGATGGTTTATACTTAGTTTATTTTGTGAAATTTTTACAAAGTTTGAAATTAATACCAAGGGGGATAAGAAAAATTCACAAATATATCAATTTGGTGCCTAAAATAAACATTCACTTAAATTGTAAATTCTTTGAAGTGTTTTGTTTTATGCTAGATCATTTTATACTTGGTTTTTTTTGTAAATGAATGATGCGTGTATGTTTTCCCCCATCCATTTTAGGGAACTTGGGTGACCAAAAACACTTCTTCCTTATAATTTGTGCCTTTTCCCAAGGTGTGAAAAGAATGTTGTAAGGATCTCCCCAAAACCCATATGGTTTGGGTGATCTAAACACAACCTTTAGAGTCTTTTCACTTAGTCATTTATTTTATGTAATTTGGCTTATGAGTGTGAGTTCATAGCTTCCTCATGAGTTCTTTAGGAAATATTTGACCTAGGGTTTCATCTCCCAACATTGTTTTAACCTAATCTATGGTGGGGTATATAAATTAGGAAACATATACTATGATTGCAAGGGGACTAAGCGGCTAGCCTCTTCAATTATAATGAAAACCTAAGTCATGTATAACTAACCAAGGGATTCCACTAAGAAGTACACAGATGGAATAACTACACAAAAAAATAGATGATTTCATGTATTAATTTATCTAGTATGAAATCAATTGATATGAGGAATTTCTAGTATTACCCACACTTGGGACCATTTAGACATTTAAAAATTTAGTTTTAGAATAACCCCATTTGGTGAATAGCCTAAAGTTTCATTCTTCCATACAATCTCTTGGGAGAAGGGGGTGTAAAAACCCTACTAATTCATGTGATTTTATTTTTAGATTAACACTTAAAATCCTTCCAAGATCATATATATAGATGAAATTTAGTGATAAGAATCAACCTTGTCAATTTTAGGGCTTTAGACATTATACTTAGTTGTATTTTGTCATTATTCTTTTACTTTCTTGGTATTTAAGTCTTAATACCATTTTTTTATGCCATGTCCAAATGATTATTGTCTTGTACATCAATCCATTTTTTGAAGAGGCATTAAACTATCTGTTTGACACCATACCTTTGCCTTAGTACTTTGACAAATATTTGTATGTGTGTCACTTGATTGAAAAGGGTAATAATACGCTATCCAAATAATTTAAAGTTGTGTGCCTTGGAGTCTTGAAACAAACCATTGATCATACCTTTAGAGGGTGATAACATCATTACACTGTTTGAATTATTTCATAGACTTATTTAACATGTGTCTAAGTTTCTAACTTGAAACCAATCCACGTGTAACTTTTGTGGATTTTTTTTAGTAAAATTATGCCATTCAATTTTATCTATCTTATTTTTCAAATAATGCTAGTTTCCTAAGTTTATTTTTTAATTAACCATTGACAAGTTCAAATCCAAACATTGATTGAATTTTATTTATGCCTTGTGTAATTTTGGCTTAGACATAGATATTTCATTTTTGGGTTGTGTAACTTAGATTAAATATTTACCCAATTTGAAAACTATTGTTTTTACCTAGATTTGGGAGAAATAAGATATCCTCCATATGCCTTTATCAATTAATCAAGTTCATGTCTACAGTTGAATGCCTAGTTTATGTAAAAGTGTTTTAAATTTGTTACATTAAATCATCCCCTTTTGTTTAAAGTATAGATTTTGTTCTTGTTTTGCCAAAAGTCTTAATAAATATGTATTTTGAACCTAGTTTTTGATGTTGCATTTGGCAAACAAACCTAACAACATTTGTTTTCCTAGTTTAGACTTATTTGGAACACTTTGTACCTAGAATTTGACATACTAGTTTTTATTCAACCACTTGACCTTCTATCTGAGACATTTGATGTCAGACTATTTTGTACCAAGTTTTAGCACCAAACATTTTGGATATACAAATCCATATCTTAGACCTAGTTAGACCAAGTTTGAACTGTATGTCCTTTTGATAATGTGCTTTAGAGTTTGTATAACTCTAAGACTTTTGTGGAGTGTTCATCATTAATTTGGATATGTCTCATTACACTGATGGTTAACCTATGTAAAATATAAGTTATGATATAATATCTACACAAATTAAATTTTTTCGAGACTCGTATGGTGAAGAAGTGGTTTATGAGATGGATCCATACCCTCATTACAATATTCAATCTCGAGAATAAAGCCAAGATCCTCAAGCATAGTTTTTAATGGTACTTCATTTAGGTCAGTTGATGTAAAATATACCTCCTCTCACTAATCATGGAATACATTCCTCCATCTATACCATTAACCCTCCTTCATTTTGTACGAATCACCAAGCTCCATAATGTCCAAGGATTGTTATTCTAGGACCTTATCCTTTAGCTT
This sequence comes from Torreya grandis, assembly GCA_037957365.1. Classification (NCBI taxonomy): domain Eukaryota; kingdom Viridiplantae; phylum Streptophyta; class Pinopsida; order Cupressales; family Taxaceae; genus Torreya; species Torreya grandis. Next base: position 301,996 of record JARHVA010004247.1, read on the forward strand.
GTGTGAGCAACTACCCTTCATAATACCCTACCATTTCTATATTAAGACTTCATAGTTTGGATTGTGTGAGACACCCAAATTCAAAATGCCCTACCATTTCTATCTAAGGATCTAATCCTTTGTCTTGTGCAAAAACCAAACTTGACAATTCCCTACCATCATTATTCTAGATCCTTCCAAGTATGGTAGTTTGATCTCCCAATATAGTAATACACCTACAACTAGATGGGTCATAGTTACTATCCTAGGCCATACACAACCATTTTTAAGCCTACCATTATCAAACCACAAGCCATTATTCATCTATTTCCATCTATTCCCCACTTTAAAAAATTCCTATCAATATTTGAGCCAATATTGAGCCAATCAGTACCTCTCCAACTGAGCCAATCATTTAAAGACTAAAATATATTCAAGATTAATATATACAACTGCTTGTAAACCAAAGAGAAGAGAAACAACCAAGCCACATTTTTTTTTAACACCCATTTTTTATGAATCAACCTATGATGAATCACCTCTTAATCCCATACCTTTTGTTAAGGAGTCTCACTCCAATAAGCTAGTATTTTCTAAGTCACTTCTTAATAATTATAACTACCTTTGGGAAAATCATTATCTTGACCATATGCCTATTTTTAAAGATCCTCCCTTTGATGAGCTAGTCTCTGTGGAGTTGTCTCTTGAAATTTTCCCCCTCATGGAGGAGTTTCATTTTAACAAACTAGTCTTTATAGAGCCCATTATGTCATCATAGGCTGTTACTTGTCCAATACCAAACATTCAACAAAACATCATTATAACAACATCCACATTAGATGAAGAATTAACATTAAAGTTAGGTTTTAATCTTGAAACAACATCAAATTTAGCATTAGAAGCAAAATCAATGCTAGTCTCAACATCAGATTTAGAGTCCCTTAAGTTAGAATCAAAATATGTTCAATTTTGTTACAACATTGGTTATGCATGCCTGATCAATTTGAATATATTTATGATCTTTATATAGTTTTTGAGAATGATTAATTCAACTTCAACACAAGTTCTCCTAGTATATTATATGAGGATTATGATACCTATTCCCATTCCATTAACATTCCACATGCCATTACCACCACCCAACATATCTATTAAATTGACATTCTACCTCCCACAAGTATCGATTGGGACCGATAGAATTGCACCTTGTTAAGCTGCATCCATGGTGACATATTAGTTATAAAATATTAGGTAGGCCAAGACCAGTTTCATTCATAATAAGAATAATCTCTTGGTGAAACCTTTCTAAAGGTGCTAAGGGGAAATAAAATTCCAAACTTAGCATCTTCTAGTGAAACCTTTTTAGAGGCACTAGAAGACAATCAAAGTCAAAAGTCAATGTTCCTTAGTGAAACCTTATCAGAGTCACTCTAGGACAATCAAGACAACCTCATTGGTGAAAACCTCATCGAGGTGATAATAGCTAAGCACACTAATCCTTCACTACTTAATGAAGACATTATCAAAGATAAAATCAATACAATTTATAACATAATTAGATGGTAGATATTCTCAGGCCCACACAATAGAAAATATGGTGGTCTTATCAAGCACATATTTAAAGGTCTTCATCCCTGCCACATCTAAATTTATGTCAAATCTTGAATCAACAACATTATGTGTGCCTAAAAACCTTGATCTTCATTTGTAACCCAACCATCATACATTCTATTATCATCCACCTTTGCATTGCCAAACCAAACCTATCATCCATTATTTATCCTTATTTACCATCCTTATCTACACTTTCCTTTATAGAGGATATAAATATACCTTTTGTTGATGATTTAAGGAAACAAAATAAATGACCAATGAAGATCACAATAACATTCTTGGCATCCAAATCTATAGCAGGTTCTTGACAGAGCAGTTATTCAGAAGAGGTGTGGGTTAGTAATTTACATGAATAATTATTTTAGTTGTATCATTTGCTGATTAAGATGTACATCTCCTCATCAAAAAGAACATTAGAAACATTTACCTTACCTTTTCCAAAAACCATACTTTACCACAAATCATACCTTTACTCTTGGCCAAAATTTTTTACCTTGCATTCTTCTTTTCGTTGTTTCATACCCAACCACTTACCTTATCACTTGGGAGTGACCCTCTTGCCATTATATCTAATTACCATCATCATCCTAAAAAATACCCTATGTCATTCTATCATGCTGTCTCTATTAGACCAAAACCTATTTTTATCCATCCCACCCTTTTTTATCTTGGTTTTTTTGGTTTTTCCCACACCTTTCACAAGGGGATTTCGATCTAGTTTCAATAGTTTTAGAATTCCATGTTTAAATGACAGTCTATGAAAGTAGTTTGATAGTATATCTAGAAAGCTATCTTTCATTCACATTTGACTAGTGCCACTGATTATAACCACCTATGGGAAAATCAATATTCCACCTTGTGTTACTAATTATAACCACTTATGGGTAGATTAGTATCACTGACATATGTTGTTGTTTCTTAGTTATAACCTCCTATGGGAAAATTAAGAATAACACCTTTACAATGCATTTTCACATCACCTTGTCATTTTTATTCTCATTTGTCTAGCCACTTACCTCAATTTTAGAATTTATTCTTATTAGGTCAAGTCTCACTGCCTTTTGTGTTGGAAAAATTATTGTGACTTGAGGTCCTAATGGGACTATGTAGGTCATGCTCGAATCACATTTAGGTTAACTCATTCCTTTTTGCCCATATATTCTCACCATTTTAAAAACAACCTAAGCCAATGATATTACCATTTTACAAGTGGTATCTTGTCAATCTATAATGAGTTAAGATATCTCAAAATTCTAAAAAACATTTAAATATTTCAAAATCCAAAAATATTTATCCTATCTAATCCTAGTTAGTCATCCTTGATCCACCTTACTAGGGTAAATCCATTGTTAGGATGATTTCTATTTCACTTACTTTTAGGATTTCTATGTATTTATTTACTTAGTTGTTTGTTTGTTTGCCTATTTGTTTCCTTTCAAGTATTGTGCCTTGACTCAGTCTATATGTGTTCATTGGGTGATTCCTTATTTATTATTATTGAGTCTATCCATATTCATATGTCAACATAGTCATTATATTTTTAATCATTAGTATATTATTTTCAATTGTTTATTAGATCAAGAATTAGTTATTATGTACATTTTGACTACGTTATCATGGTGTTTTATATCATGTTGTATACCATCATGTGCTATAGAAAAAATCAACTTGGGAAGGGTTATAATTAATGGATCCATATAAAATTATCCTTGGTAGCCTTGGCAAAATCCTCCCACCTTACTTGATCAAATCAACCCATTGACCATTCTAATTGTATCAATGCCAATAAGGATGAGCATATATGCATTGGCAAGTATAATAAAATCTTTCACATTGATCAATTATTATTATTATATTCATCTCTTCCATCACTTTGTGCATCCTCATGTGCCTAGTTATTTGTGTCTTCTTTAATCATTAAATCATTATATCTATGCTTATGCCTAATTATCTTTAATCTATGCAACATGTTATATCCTTGAGTTATGCTTGTCAATCTGCCTTATTGGGGCACAATCAAAAATCATTTTTTTAATTCTAGGTCATCTTAATGATTATAATTTCATGTGGGAAAATAATTATTTTGACTCACTAGCCCTAACTGGAGCATTTATTATTGCCATTAATTATAACTTCCTTTAGGAAAATCTATGTCTCTACCTTTATTACTGATTATTATCACCTTTGGGCCAATAAGTAATTTTTAAATTAAATGTATTAAAGCATTTTATCAATTGGATTAATCTCACCCATGGGTTAATTTCATTCTTCTTCTTACTTCTTTTTGAGGAACTAACCATCAAATGTATGTGTTAGACACTCCCTCGAGGGGGCATCATTATAGGCTTCCCAAACATTATTTTGAGACTCTTCTTCAATCATTTATTTTTTTCAGCTTGTTTCATTATTTAAGAATACATTACTATGCATATAGATTACAAAATCTTTCCAAATAAGAAAAAACACCTAAAACTAGCCATAACTAGATTTCGACTAGATTTCAAACTGATTCCTACCAACCATTGCTAATTAAGCCTAAGAATCACTGAATGTCCCAAATTCATCCATAAGTCCATAGATCCATAGGTCCATAGATTCATCCATAAGCATCTTGTGGCATCACAATAGTCAATTTGACCTATGGACCTATTAAATGGGGAACATGAATAAAAATCAAACCTTGAAATATCTAAATAGATAATCATAATTAATTAACAAGCTAAACCAAATTAAATGACTAGTTGAATTACCCATGTGCAATTAATGAATAAATAAAAAAGGAAACTCAAAAATGCAAATATCTTATCCTTTCATCATGACCTTTGTGAGTTGTCAAGCTCTTTGGAAATATCCTAAAATATCTCATTTTGTCGATCCATGCCTATTCATTGCAAATCATGATTAATTAACAACTATTAACTCTACTAGGGTTATATTTAACTCACCTAGATTAGGTTTGAACCCATTCCATGTTTAAATTCCACCTTGATTCACCTTAGATTGGGGTTAAATCCATTTGATATAAATACAATTCCTTGCCTCTTGAATTTTAATATATTTTGTTACAAATTTATCATGCAAAAATGACTTCAAAGCTCTTTTGATATAATTTTATAATGCCCATTTTATTACAATCAAATTTATAATGCCAAAATCATGAGCCAAGATACATCAAGCCAATCACAAGCCATGGTGCCAAGGAGAGAAAGAGATACACACCTCCATTTTCCAAAGACTCTTTAATATACAAATCGAGCAAGCCACTCAAAAATTCATTTGGAGTTCCCAAGGAAGGTAAAGGATATGTTGTCTTTTACATTTTAGTTTCATTTTCATCTGTATTTTTTTATTAAGCTCACCCCTAAGATCTAGGCTTGTAAGTGTTAGTGTTAGTATATTTTTATTGAGTTTTGTTGATTAAACTAATAATTGATCTAACCTCCCTTCTTAGATTCCTATGATCACACTATACACCTTATCATCCAAAATAGAATGGCTAAGCTAAGGCCAAAAACAAAATCCTCAATAAAATCCTCCAAAATACCATCCAAAAAACCTACAAGGATTGGAATATTAATCTAAATCCTAAACTTTGGGCCTATTGCACTAGCATATGCACTACCATTGGGACAACATCATTCTCGATAGTCTATGGCTCCAATTCTATATTCCCATTATAAGTTGAGCTTCCCTCCCTATATATATATATATATATATATATATATATATATATATATATATAGTATCATACTCGATGAGGAATTACATGAAGCTTGCTTTTATGCCCTTGATCTTCTTGATGAACATTTTTTAGCTTATATATATATATATATATATCATACTCGATGAGGAATTACGTGAAGCTTGATTTTATGCCCTTGATCTTCTTGATGAACATTTTTTAGCTTCTCTAAAACACAATCACCAATACAAGGCTTGTGTCACTGAGAAACATAACAAAAAAGTTAAAGTTTTCACTTTTAATGTTGGTGATCTAGTCCTTAAATTAGACTTACCAATGATAAAGAAGGTAAGTATGCCCAAAAATGGTGGGGTCCTTATTCAGTGAAATATATTCTTAGTCCTATCATCTACGACCTCCAAACTAATGAATGCCATGTTTTCAAAGATCTCACCAATGCGTAATTCTTGAAAAATTACTTTGATTAGATCTTTCCCTTCCTATCATACCTATATATGCTATCCTAATAAAACTTTTTACAATATTTCTACATGAGGCTCACCCTATACATCAATCTCCTCTTCCCACAAACCTTATTTACTTATCTTAGTCCTTTGGTTTTGTTTTCTCATGAGTTACATTGTAAAACTATGAATAGGACTCGGTCTTCCTCATGAATTATTTTTTCTTTTATTGAATTTTTATTTTCCAATGCTTTGTTCACCCACTTGGATTTATCTTTTATGAGTTAAAGTGTAAGACCTTGGATAGGACCATGCCCTCCTCATAAAATCACCATATTTATTTTTGTGCTCCTCTTCTACAATATTAAGAAATGGATATAAGTTTTTGATCTCTTGTTCTCAACTTTGGTTTTTATTTATTTTATAGATAAAACTTGCACAACAAACTCTGCTAGCATGTTTCCCTACACTTCCATATATTCTTATGATAAGGAATCATACTTACCTATCATTGTATCCATTTTCACCTTTGTCAATTTTTTTACAATTTAAAGTAATTCAAATTATTTCATATTTTTTCCCCTTGATTTCCATTCCTTCCATTCTATTTTGAATAAAACAAAGTTGAATTCAAGATAAAATTTTTATTTAAAATATATTAATAAGACTCTTACACACCATGCTCTCTAAGTTATCTTTCTTAATTATGAAGTCCAAAGTTTTCAAATGTCAGTCATCTTTATCACCCATGTTTGGTTCTATGAATACATAAAGAGGAGGAATAGAAAAATCCATAAAAATTTAAAAGCCAAATCATTTGAAATAAAAGGAAATAATCAAAAGGCAAATATAAATTCAAAAGTCAAAATCACACCAAAATATGTGATTCACAACACATCTCCTATCTCCAATCAAAGATAAAAATTCATAGTTGGCCTCATGATAGAGCTGAGGTCTATTAGGGTGTAGTAAGCTAGTAGATTAGGATATGAAAAATTAAAATAATCCATAGTGTTGCCTACTTTTTTAGCAAGCACCAAATATTTTCAGTAGATTGATGGATCTATAAGGTGTCATAAAGAATGGGAAGCAAGTTGTGGGAAGTTAGTTCTATTTACTTTACATGAATATAGCCTTCATGGGATGATATTCATACTTCATTTGGTGACCCAATATTTGTGTGGTTAGGAAAAGTTTTTTAGAGTCCTTAATGTTGATAGTCCTCTTATTATGACAAACCTAATTTAATTATCTTGACTTTGATAAAGAGTTTCTCTACCTTGATTTTTCTTTCACTTTACCCACCACCCATTTCAATTCCCCCCTTGACAGGGAGGTTTGATTCTAAATATGTTTCACCACTTATAGGTTCCCTCTTCTTCACATATTAAAACATATTAGCACTAATTTGTGTTAGTTTTATTTATCCTTAAAACAAACTAATATGTTTGAGTAACTATGGATTACTTTATTTTCACCATTACTTTACATTTATAGAATTGCCTTATTTTAAAAAAAAAATCATTTTTGTATTTTATTTTTTTAGAAAACTACACCCATTTATAATTTCATGTACTTTTTCCATTTTTGAATGAGGTTGGCTTGTTACTTCTCACTCAAAGATGTTGTTTCTTATTTTATTCACTTTTTCCATTGATGATTAAATTAGGATTATTACTACTCACTCATCAATTTTGTTTTACCATTGCTTTTCCATCTTTGTTTAAGTAAGGATTGTTAATGATTTAACATTAATGTTTTATTACCATTTTTACTTGTATCCTTCATTTAACTTGGTTTTGTATACATCTAAATCTGGCCACTGATAACCTCTAACCAGGCTTTTAGTCAATTTCCACCCAAAATGCACAATTTGGCCTAAAAACACTAAAACACACTAAATGAGTTAAAATATATTAAAGTGTTGATTTTGGCTAGGGTATCCCTAAATGGGGAAATGCAATTTATGAGCCAACTACCTTTGATTAGATGATTTTGAGTCAAAATGCTAATTTTGCACTTAGGTGCTCTAGATTGCTCTTTTCTATCAAATCTTCTACACAAGACACATGCCTTTGTTATTTTTTGTTGGAAACATCCTAAATGGGAATATGATTCCAATGTATCTAACATCACCTTCTAATTTTAATCTAGTCAAATTTTAGACCAATAACAAGACATTATGATCAATTTGAGTAATTTGTGCACAAAGTGCTTAAGCATGTTTATGAGCTAATTAACCCAAATCAAGGCTTAATCAAGAATTCCATGGAAAATTGTTGAATAATTGTTTTTAGAAATGAATATTGAATATTTTCATCATCAAGTGACATCATTTCTTAGGAAGACATCCCTAGGCCATAAATGCCACAAATATCAGGATTCATGCCTCTCATGCCTCATCAATGCTTTCCATAATGCCCTCCATACCTATTAATTAACCCTTATTATAATTTCATGATGAAGATAATTAAAAAATTAATTAAAAAAATTGAATTGATCCTCAACCATAGATCTTAATCTTGAGATGAATAGTTTAGGTTGATTCTAGACATTCTAAAAAATCTATAAATAGAGAGGCCATGAACATCATTTCTAAGTCTTGATAATGCAAAGTTATAATGCACAAATTATTCTAAAATCTATTTAAATTAGTGTTACCATGACATATTGATTTCAATCCAAGCCAAGCCAAAGCCAAAGTTGCCAAGGAGAGATGGAGGTAGTCAAGCTTCCATTGCCAAGGACTTTATGAGCACAAGCTGAGCAAGCCATTACAACAAGCATTTTGGATCATCTAAGGGAGGTAAAAGAAAGTTCTATTTTGAATTTTAATTGTGTGTTTCATTCATTTTTTTTAACTAAGCTCTCCCTAGTGTCTAGGCCTAGAGATGTTATGCTAGCTCGTGTGTTTCTTTCATTTTGTTTTCATTTTAGAACTCACATGATACTAACCATCATCTCTTGAGTCAAATTCCTAGATCACATAATGGAACACCCAGTGGGACTAGACATATATCACACCTTAAAAAGATCATTTTTTAGCATTAAAATATTTATTTGGACCTTTAAAACTCTTATAAATTGATTTTTTCACTTTATTTTGCCATTTTTATTTGCCATGGTTTTACACAATAACTGATTTTGATAATAAGACCAACATCGGTTGCATAGCTTAATTAACATTGATTAGAAAAATTAACATTGGTTAAATAATTATCAATATGTTCACAATTGTATAATTGATTTTAGTTAGATAATCAACATTGACTATCCAAAGTAACCATCATCGATTATATATAACCGACGACGATCATTGTGTTTTTCTTAAAACATAGACCCGAGAGCTATTTTTCCAAAGTTTATTATTTCAAACCAAAAATTGATCAAAAACTAAAAATATTTGGTTGAAATATAATTCAAAAATAATAACAACATAATTCAAATAATGCTATCTTTGAAAAGAGATGTTTATTGATCAAAATTGCAGACCCAAACATATGCCTATCTCTGAGAAGAGATGTCTTATTTCTATTTCAGGTTACATATTAATTTATACATGTTTTTAAGGTGTGAGGAGGATGTGGAAGGTCACCAATATTGAGGGAGATTAATTAGTTCAACTTCCATGATTTACAACAATACAGAATTTGAGGAATTACTATTTTTAGAAACTTACTATTTTTAGACTGCACTACTAAAATTGAAATTTGGGGCACTTCCATTGGGTTTTATTGGGTAAAAATTAATAAATCAGAGATATATTCCATATCAAAAATTTTCCCTCATTATTATCTTTCCAACGGTTCAAACGGTGAGTTAATTGGAGCTACGATGCAAAAGTTATGGCTCCTGGAAGTTTCGCCATCAATTGGGGTGGACCCATCACCCGAATTGTCATCTGAATTGTTGCCCAGATCAAAAAGAGATTCAAAGATAAAGGACATGCTAAAATTTTTGTAACATGTTTAGATCACCTTTTTCATGATTAAAAATAAACTAGGAACCTTGTTTTGGTGTTTAATAAAAAAATTAGATGTTTTTGGTGAATGTTTTCATAGTTTGAAACTAAGAACAAGGGGTCAAATGAACACCACCAAATTTTTCATTTGGGATTAAAAATCGAATCACCTTTTTGAATTTTTTATTTTATTTACTTAGTTGTTTAATCAAATTTTTTTCTAGCAAAAAGAGGAAAATTATGTGTATGCTCTTTCATTTGTCCCCTTTAGGGAACCCTTGGAATCAAAAGTGCCATTCCTATTGCAAATAGCCTAGTTCAAGGATTAGAAAGAAAGTCATCTAAAGCACTCCCCAAAAAATAATTAAATTTTAGGTGACCTTGAAAATGACCCTAAAGTCTTTCTACTTTCATGCTTTCTTTATTTTTATGCAAACTTGGCTTGTGAGGGAGATGTCATTACCTCTCATGATTTCTTTAAGGAAGCTTTGACCTAGTGTTTCATCTCCTAGTATTGAACTCACTTACTCCTTATTAGTTACACATGGGATGCATTTGTATTTGAAAATCACACTACACTAAGAGAACAATAGGATGTGGTGGTTTTAAAAAGGACTAGACCTTTTTACAACTAGCCAATATTGTGGTCACCCAATTTTTGTTCTTATCTTTTGCATTGTTTGACATGAAAGTAATTGTGTAATTGATTCCCATAGAAATGTTTGAAAGATTGATATTTTAGTCAAACCCAAATTGACATACCCTTTCTAGGATTTAGATGATTATACTTAGTGTATTTTGGTCATTTTTACTTGGTATGTTTTGAGACTAAAACTTGTTTGTTTATTCATAATCCATGTCAAAACCAATTTATCTATATGTCACTCTTTTGTCTAAAGAGGCATTATGCTAGCCATTTTACACCACACTTTTTCCTTGAAATGTTTCCTAAACTTATTTATGTGTGTGTCATTTGAGTTGCATAGGGTAGTGTTATGTTGCCTAAAACATGTTAAAACCATTTTGCCTTTGAGTATTTTGAAACATAGCATTGATCACATCATTCAATCATACTTTCGCCATTAGGATATTCAATTCATTTCAAAACTAGTTTACCATTGTATCAAAAACCATTTATTTCAAACCATGTCATGCATACCATTTGGACCTTTGTCTTGTGTTTTCGTGATGTCTAATCTTGTCTAGCTTATTTAGTCAAATCCTAGTTTTTGCCATAGAGTTTTCAATTAAACTTGTCAAGTTTGGATTTAAATATTGATTGATTTCTATTTAGACCTCAATTCATGGAGCTGATACATAGATCTTTCTCTTTTGGTTTACATAACTTCAGTTAATTATTTACCTAAATTTGAAAACTATTGATGATTTGTTTGTTTAAAGCCTATCCTCATCATTGTTTGTGCCTTTATTTGGGAGAACAAAACCTTTATCAAAGAGCCTTTTGTCTTATGCCTTATACCAATTGATCATGTTTATGTTTTATTATGTCTGTTATGTCTAGGTCAAAGTTGTTTCCAAACTTGTTAGATTAAATTAAATCACATCAACCTTTGTTTCAAGTCTAGCTTTTGACATTGTTTGGCCAAAAGTCATAGCACATGCCTATTTTTTTGAGCCTAAATTTTTAATCCATGTTTGGACAAAATACCTAGTGACTCAACTTTTCTCTTTCCTATTTTAGACCTTATTTGGAACACTTTGACCTAGACCTTTGACATGCCAATTTTTTATTTAGATGCTTGACTTTTTATGTGTATGACATTTGACATTAGACATGTTATATTAGGATATTTTATGCCAAGTCTTAGAAAAAATCATTTTGGAGATACAAATCCACTTTCAAACCAAATTAGAGATACAACTCCACCTTTTGACCAAGTTAGACCAAGCTTGAACCATTTGTCCTTTGGGCATAATTTTTCAGAGTTTGTAGAACTCTATGTCTTTTTGTTTTTAGAGATTTCATCATTTATGTAGATATGCCTCACTACACTTATGGTGGAGTCACTTACAGTCTAAATTATGATAGAATGGTTGAACAAAATGACTTTTATGGATTTTTTCAAGACCCCAATGATGTTAATATAGTTTGTGAGATAGATTTCTATCTACCTCATATTAATAATTCATGGGAACAAAGTCATAAAAAAACTTACGATCAAATTCAAAACCTTGATTGGTATGAAGAGTCTTGTGAGGAAGACTTTAAAGACCCAACTATAGATAATATTGTTTCGGATATGAATCCATACCCTCTTTACAATAATTAGTACATGGAACACAGATAAGAACCAACTTATGAGCCAACTCACAAATGAGATGATATGGTTTATGAGGAAGACTTGGATGCTTTTTCTTGTGCAAGCAATCAAGTTTCATGACATCATTTTTTTATCCAATCATCAACTACCCTAACCCTCCTTTGGATTATATGGGCTATCAATCTCAATAGTATCCAAGGAATACCATTTCTATACTAGGACCTCATCCTTTAGTTTGTGTGAGCAACCAAGCTCCATAATGCTCAACCATTTATATACCATGACCTCATCCTTTAGTTTGTGTGAGCAACCAAGCTCCACAATTCCCAACCATTTCTATACCAAGACCTTCTCCTTTGGCTTGTGTGAGCAATAATACTCCAAAATGCCCTATTTTTACCATCTTAAGACTTTATCCTTTAACTCATGCTAAAAATCATGCTCCCCAAGGCCCTACCATTATCCAACAGTAAGTCATTCCTCATCTAGTACCAATCCTATCCAAACCTCAACCCATCCAATTATTCAAAGACCAAACTATGTTTAAAACTAATATTTTCCAACTCATTGGAAACCAAGGCCAAGAGAACCAACCAATTTGAGATGTTTTTGTTCAACCAATCATTTGTGATAAGCCAACCTATGATAAATTTCCTATTGATGCTATACTAGTTATTGAGGAGTCTCACTCTAATGAGATGGTCTTGTTAGGTCACTTCTTAATGATTATAACCACCTTCATAAAAATCATTACCTTGACCATGTGCCTATTTATCAAGAGCCTCTTATTGACAAGCTAGTCTCTAAGGAGTTGTCTCTTAACCTATTTCCCATCCTAGAGGAGTCTCACTCTAACAAACTAGTTTTTGTGGAGTCCATTATACCATCATAGGTTGTCACTTGTCGAAAACCAAATATTCAATAAGACATCATTGTAATAGAGTACCTATCAAATGAAGAATTAGAATTAGAGTCAAGTTATATTCTTGAACTGACATCAGATTTAGCATCAGAATCAGAATCAACATCAGTCTCAACATCATATTTAGAGTCCCTTGAGTTAGAATTAGATTCAAAAGAAGAATATATTTATGGATATTACAAAATTGGTTATGCATACCTTGTAAATCAATTTGAATACATTTATGATCCTTTTATGGTTTTCTAAGATGAGTACTTTAGATTTAACACAAGTTATCCTAGTATCTTTTACAAAGATTGTGCAGCCTCTCCCCATTTCATTACCATTACACAAGCCATTACTATCAACCAAAATAGCCATATCATTGGCATTCCATCTCCCACAAGTGTTGATTAGGATTGATAGAATCACACTTTATTAAACTATATCCATGGTGACATAGTAGTTGAAGAAGAGCAAGGAGGCCAAGACCACATTCATGTAGCAGAAGAACACTCTCCTAGTGAAACTTTTTTGAAGGCACTAGGGGACAATCAAAGTCACAACTTAGCACCTTCTAGTGAAACTTTATTAGAAGTGATAGAAGAAAATCAAAGTCAAAATTTAAAATTCCTTAGTAAAACCTTCTTGGAGGCACTATAGGACAATCAAGACAAATTTATTGGTGAAAACCTCATTGAGGCACCAAGAGTCGAGCACAAAAGTTCTTCACTATTGGATGAAGACAAAATCAAAGAGAAAATCAAAATAGCTTCATATCTACAGCCTAATTAGATGGTATCTACTCTAAAAATCAAACAAAAAAAATATGATAGTCCTATCAAGAGAACAAGTCTTCAACCTTGCCACAACCAAATCTATGTTGAATTTGGCATCAACAACATTACGTGTGACTGAAAGTCCTGATCTTCATTTATTTCTCCACCATTATACATTCCATTATCATTTATCATTTCATTTCATAATCAAACCTACCATCCATTATTTGTCCTTGTTTACCATCTATGGCCACACTTTCGTTTATAGAGGCTACAAAGATACCTTATCGTGATGTTTGAAGGAATTAGAATCAATGACCAATGAAGGTCACAAAATCATTCTTGGCAACCAAATATATAGGTAGTTCTTGACAGAGTAATTATTCAAATGACATTTGGGATAAAAATTAACATGATCTAGTATTTTGTTTGCATCATTTTTTGATTAGGACATGCATCTCCATCTCAATAGGTAAAATATAATCATATGCCATTTACCACACCCAGACCAACGACATGTACCATACCATTTCAAATTTTCATACCATTGCCATTGTTATATATGCCTATTTACCATTATTATAGATCCTCACCATTTATCCCATCACTTAGGGGCAAACCTCTTACCATTTTATCCAATCTATCTAGATCATCATTATCTATAGTGATACCATATCATCATATCATTCCATTCATATCTAGACCAAAGCCTATTTTTAGTCATCCTACCCAATCCTATTTTGATCTTGGTTCCTTTGGTTCTTCTCACACATTTTATGGGAGGATTCCAATCAAGTTTGAATAATCAATCCACTATATATTTATAATGATAGTCTATGAAAGTAGTGTGACAATTGATTTGGCAAGATATCTTTCATCTTATCAAGCTTATTTATGTAAGCTTGATTATAACTGCCTATGGGCAAATCAATGTCTCACTAGTCTTGCTACTAATTATAACTACCTATGTGCAAATTAGTATCATTGACTTATGTCATTATATCGTAATTATAATTTCCTATGGGAAAAATAGGGGAAATACTTATTTACCATGTATTTTTGTATCACCTTACCACTATTATTTACATTTGACTAGCCATTTACTAGATTTGAGAACTTGTTGAGACCTAGTTGGTTTTTACCTACCTTTTGTGTGGATGGAATTACTATGAATTGAGGTCATTTTGGGACTACGTGGGTCATGCTCAATTCATGGTGAGGTCACCTCCACCCCCCTTTATATATGCTCTCACCATTTTGTTAGCAGGTATCTTGTCATTCTCTAACGAGTTAAGATACCTTAAAATGCCAAAAACATTCATAACATTTCAAAAATCCAAAAATATTTGTCCTATCTAAGCCTAGTCAGTTATCCTTGATCCACCTTATTGGGACATTATCATTGTTAGGATGTTTTCTTTTGCTTTTAGGCTTTCTATTTGTTTGTTTATTTTAAGTTGTTTATTTGTTTGTTTTTCTATTTGTTTATTCACTTTGTTATTTGTTTGCTTTCAACATTGTTTCCTTAACTCAATCTATATGCATTTCATGGGTGATTCCTTAAGCAAATTATTCTCGAGTCCATCCATATTCATACGTCAACATTTTTATCATGTTTTTAATCATTGGTGAATTATTTTTGAGTATTTATTGGATCAAGAGTCCATCTTTGTGCATATTTTGGGATAGTCTTCATGGTGTTCTATCATAAATCTTACCATCACATGCTATAGCAAAAATTAGCTTCAATAAGGTCTACAATCAATGGAGCTGAAGAAGTTTCTCCTTCACACCTTGGTAAATCCTTCCATCCCACCCTTGATCAAATCAACCCAATGACCATTCTAGTTCTATCATTGCTAGTTAGGACAAGTATCTCCTCATTGGTAGGTACAATTGAATCATTTACACTAATAAATATTATTCTTCTATTCATTTATTTCATTACTTTGCACCCATTCATCTTTAATATATATTCTAGGTTATATCCTTTAGTTATGCTTACTAATCAGCCCTAATTGGGGCACAATCATCTTTAGCCAATCTAGGTCCTCTTAATGATTACAACTACCTATGGGAAAATCATTATTTTGACTTTTATTCCTGATTATAACCACCTTTGGGTAAATTAGTAATATTTTTACATCAATGCATGCAATAATTTTCTTATTTGGATTAATCTCAACCATGGGTTAATTCCACCTTTCTTCTTGTTTCTTTTCTAAGGATTGTCTATCAACAAATGTGATGTCCACTCCCTCAAGGGGGCATCATCATGGGCTTCCTAAAAACCATTTGGAGCTTTGTTCTTCAATCATCATCTTCTTTTTGTCATATAGGCCATCTCTATTTATTTGAGAATACATTGCTTTACCTACGGTTTGCAACATCTTCCTAAATAGGGGCAAATTATAAACACCTAAATCTGGCCATCGATAACCTCTAATCAGTATTTTGGCCAATTTTTACCCTAAATGTACAATTTGGCCTAGAACACTAAAATACACTAAATGAGTTGAAATTGATATATTAAAGTTCCAATTTTGGCCAAGGTATCCTTAAATGGGGTAATGTAATTTATGAGCTAGCTAACTTTGATCAAATCATTTTGAGTCAAAATGTTAATTTTTCACTTGAGTGTTATGGATTGCTCTTTTCTATCAAATCTTCTGCACAAGACACAAGCCTCTGTTATTTGTTTTTGGCAACATCTTAAATGGGAATATGGTTCCAACACATCTGAAATTACCTTCCAATTCTAATCCAGTCAAATTTTGGACAAATAAAAAGATATTTTGATCAATTTGAGTAATTTTGCACAAAGTGCTTAAGCATGTTTATGAGCTAATTAACCCAAATCAAGGATTAATAAAAAATTCCATGGAAACTTGTTGAATACCTATTTTTAGAAATGAATATTGAATATCTACATCATCAAGTGACCTCATTTCTTGAGAAGACATCCCTAGGCCATAAATGCCACAAATATTAGGATTCATGCCTCCCATGCCTCATCAATGACTTCCATGATGCCCTCCATGCCTCTTAATTTACCCTTCTTCTAATGTCATGATGAGGATAATTAAAAAATTAATTCTAAAAATTGAATTAATCCTCAACCACACATCTCAATCTTGAAATGGATGGTTAAGGTTGATTCTAGACATTCTCAAAAATCTATAAATAAAGAGGCCATGAACATCATTTATAAGTATTGATAATGCAAAGTTATAATGTACAAATGATTCCAAAAGCCATTGAAATCAATGTTACCATTATAAATTTATTTCAATCCAAGCCAAGACAAAGCCAAAGGTGCAAAGGAGAGATAGAATTAGCCAAGCTTCCATTGCCAAGGAGTTCATGAGCACACGTTGAGCAAGCCACTACAACAAGCATTTTGGAGCATCCAAGGGAGGTAAAAGAAAGTTTTATTTTGCATTTTAGTTGTGTGTTTCATTAAAAAAAATTTAACTAGGCTCTCCATAGTGTCTAGGCCTAGAGATGTTATGCTATTTAGTGTGTTTCTTTCATTTTATTTTTATTTTGGAAATAACATGATACTAACCATCCTCTCTTGAGTCAAATTCCTAGATCACAGGTTTATTTAACTTTCTTACTTAAGGGTTACTTGTTTGATTTTTTTGATCATTTAGTAGCCTTAGATTGTTGGTTTCCTGATTTAATATAATTTTTGACTTCGTCATTCAATCTTAATTTAGCATTTGTCACCCAACGTTACTAAATTTCCAAGTACTTCTTGTCCACACCAAGTCAGTTATCTTGGATTTCCTATGTCTTGTCCAAAGTAGTTTCTATGCCCTCCACTATTAAAAATACATAGTAGATAACCATCCCACAATAAAGGTAAGTCAAGATATGCATATGTTACTTTAATTTTTAGTTATTTTCATTTCATCCATTTACTTTTAGTTATTTTATGCTTAAAAATACTATAATTTATCTAGCTTTAGAATTATGTGTTGCTATGTTCTTTTCTCAAAGCACCATCTCATGGTGCACCTGAGTGACATGATGAAATTCAAGTAGGGAATATGTGTACACATAATATATTAAAATTTTATCAATTACTAATTCTTTCTCTTTTGTAAGAACTTGTCAAGTCTCAATCTTTCATAATGCATGCCTTAAAGGGTGCACTAGGAAAAGGGTAGGTAGATCATTGGTGCTTCATAATATTATTGTCCCTTATACCACCACATGTTATCTACATAAAATTTTCTTATAAACTTCCCTAAGAATTTCCTCCTCTCTTTCACACTCCTCCAAGTATTTCACTACCTTACTTGGTACCTACCTAAGCCTAAAACCCTTTTTGATAGTTTACATTACACTATTGGCTTGGGCTGACCCTAGTTTTGGTTGACTTAGGCTAGGACCTAACTTATTTTTATCAATTAACAATACAAATTTGATTGGATTAACCTTATCAACTAAACTTTTGGAAAGGTTTAAGATTAGGTTCAACTGTATATACACATTCATTTCACAATTTATTAAAAGAGAAAAGAAATAAATATTTGATTATTCTTCTTTACAATTTGATCTTTGACCATTCTAATTAAGGAGTTATTATTGGGAATTGAGGTGTCTCAACCTTGATAAGTTAGGACACTATTCATAGTCACTATTGACTTGATGAGGTCATAGTGGTGAGTTGGAAATGATTGTGTAGGTGACATGGAAGGTGGGGATACATGTGGTGATGTAAGTGTTGATATGGCTTATGATGAGTTGGCATGGCCCATGTGAGGAATCTACATGAAGTAAGTACATGTGATGAATTGGGGCTTACCACTCTACTATGCAACATTTTTTTAATTTTAAATTCACATGATTTTGATAGTAGAAGACATGAATACATGTGGATGATATTGGTGCATGTGGGAGATATTTGGCACATGTGGGAGAATTCAAAAGTTATGGAATATTTTGACTCAAATGTGTGTAGATGAGCTAGTGGGGAATAAAGTTACTATTCTAGATTGGAGGCACATGTGAAGTGGGTCACAACATCTTCATCTCACATGAAAGTGGATATCTTCAAATAAAAAATGGGATCATATTTTAACCAGGTACATGTGAGGGGGACAAGGTTTACTATTGCCAAATAGTATCCCCACTAAGAGGGATGAATTTTCTAATTTTTAATTTATCCTTCTCATTGAATATTCTATAAGTAAGAATTTATTCTCATTTGTAAAATAAAAAAAGAGAGAAATAATCAGGTATTATTTTTAATTAATTTTTATAAGCTTGAAAGTTGTGCAAAGGCATTGAAGCTATATGGAACATGTTATTATCCTATGTGTAGTATATTGGTGGTGCTCTTGTGAAGGTTTGATCTACAAGAGTTTTATAATATTGTTGATTTTTTTAATACATTGAACTAATTTGGAGTGTGGGGTTTTTTTTCATAAAAGGGTTTTCCCCATGTAATCATTGTGTCTAGTATTCTTTTTTTTAATTATATGTGTTTTTTTTAATTCTTTAACAATTTCAAATTAATTTGCATATTCTCCTCTGAAGGTTTAGTATAAAAGAATTATTTTTTGCAATCTCATATTCCTTTCAAGTAGTATCAAAGCCTAACAAGTTTTGGTTCTAGTTGTGGGTTTATTAGATTTTGGAAACTAATCCAAATTTGAGTGGGAGCTTTTGCAAGGAGAGATTTGGATTTTTTTTATTGTTGTCATTTTAAGATGGAAATCACATCAAGGAGATTTGAGGTTGAGAAATTTATAGGCAATTTTGAGATGTAGAAGATGAAGATGGAAGATATTTTGATCAACCATGAACAATGGTATTCCATTGATGAAAATATTCAGAGACCTATAAATATAGATGAAGCAACTAGGTATGATTCACTGGAATAAAAATACAAAAATTATCATTATATTATGCTTGAAAAATTATGTAATGATTAATGTCCATGAAGAGACTACAACAAAGAATTTGTGGAAGAAACTAGGTGAGATCTACCAAGCTAATTATCTAGTTAATAATATTTTCTTGAGAAAGAAGTGATATTATTTAATAATGGATGAATATGGATATATTAAAAACCACTTGGAATCATTTAATATGTTAGTCACTCAATTAGTTTCATTTGGTGTTAAAATGGATGAGGAAGAGAGATTTCAAATTGGATTTATTCTTTTCCTGACTCATGGGATTCTCTTGTTATGTCTATAAGAAGTATAACCTTTAAAGTTGAGGATGTTGTAGGTTATTTGATTTCTAAATAAATGAGAATAAAATTTTCCATTAGTGCTAAAGAGGCCCTTCATATTTAATTAGGACCTAAAGAAAGAGGCAAGAAGAATGAGAAGCATACAAAGTCTAAATCCAAGTCCAAGGGGAGATCCAAATCTTTGATAAATCCCAAAGTGAGATGATAGAATTGTGGTAAGCATGGTCACTATCAATCAAAGTGTAAAGAAGAAAAGAAGAAGAATAGGTATGATTCTAATTATGAGTTTGAGAAGGAAGTTAGTGATGCTTTCATTTCAACCTTAGAAACTGAAGAAGGTAATGATGGATGGTTAATTGATTTAGGTGCATGTTATCATATGACTTCCAATAGAAATTGGTTTTTTAAGTATGAGGAATTTTATGGAGGTAAGATGTGCTTGGGTGATGATTCTTATCTAACCACTGTTGCCCATGGTAGTGTTAAAATTATATTTCTCAATGGAAGGATTAAACATTTTGATGGAATTTTGCATATACCAAGGCTAGCTTGAAATTTATTATCTGTGAGAAAACTAATAGATGTAGGTGTACAGGTTGTATTTTCTAAAGCAAGTTCTAAGATTCTCAAAGGTACTATGGTGATAACTAAAGGTGTTAAAATTGGCACTTTATACAATCTTGATGCATGCATGGTTGAGTGTAATAGTTCTAATATGAAGACTACATATGAGACTAATCTTTTGGATAAAGAGGTAATCACTATTTATATGGATGGTCATGGTTTTTGAGTACCTAAGGCTGATCATTAAATGGAGTTAAAATTAACTATAGATAAGAATATGTCATGGCACTAGAGACTTGGCCAAATTGGTGAAAAAGGTCTAAGGGACTTGAAGAATAGAAACCTTGTTGAAGGTTTGTTGACTTCAATATTGAATTTGATTTATATGAGCATTGTGCTTATGGTAAACAAAACCATATTTAGTTTTATTTAAGTTATCATAAATCTAGTAGTGTTTTAGATCTTATTCATTTTGATGTCTATGGTCTTGTTAAGTTTCTTTCAATTTCACAAACCACATATTATGTTTCATTTGTTGATGATTACAAAAAAAAGATATGGATTTATTTTCTTAAGATTAAATTTGAAATTTTTATTTATTTTAATGAATTTAAAGCAATGGTTGAGTTATAGACTATAAAAAAATAAAGTGTTCAAGAATTGACAATGGCACTGAGTTTTGCTCTTAATGATTTTGATAGATTATGTAAGGATTATTGTATACAAAGATAACAAAAAACTCCATATTCTCCTGAGCAAAATGGAGTTACAATAAGAATGAATAGGACATTGATGGAGAAGTTTAAGATTATGCTTAGTGGTGTTAGACTGAAATAAACGTTTTGGACTAAAGTTATAGTCACTACTTACTACCTGATTAACATGTCTCCTACATCAAATCTTGTTGATAAAATTCCTATGGAGGTTTAGTCTGTGCAAAATTATTCATTGAGACATCTTGGATTTTTTTGTTATGAGGCATATGCACATGTGCCAAAGGATAAGTGGACAAATTTGGAGAATAAGGGTGTAAAATGTATCATCATTGGTTATAATTATGGTGTGAAAGGATACAAGCTTTAAGATCTAGTAGGATATAAGGTAATTTATTCTAGAAGTGTTATTTTTATTGAGACTTAGCCTTCTTATATTACAATGCATACAGAGAAAATAGAAAATAGAGAAGTGACTCAACTTTATCCTACACCTAAGATAGTTGAGATGAGGCCATGAGAGAGTTAAGAAGTTGAGGATAGATCATCAAGATCTTAGTCTTTTGAAGAGGAGGAATATGAATAAGATATTCCATCTCAACTTGTTCAAAGGTATACAAGGAATAGTAAACCATTAGAAAGGTATTATCTTAATGATTGGAGATGTATATTTGTTTTGATTACTAACATTGATGAATCGAGATCTATAGAAGAAGCTTTAGGTATGAATGATGTAAAGTCCTAGAAGGTCTTTATGGAAGAATAAATAGAAGCTTTGAAAAATAATGATACATGGGACCCTTTACCATTACCCAAAGAATGTAATCCCATTGAATGTAAATGGGTGTTCAACAAAAATATCAGTTTAGATGGTAGTGTTGAAGAGTACAAAGCTCAGTTGGTTACAAAACATTACTCTCAAGTTGAGGGTGTTGATTATGGTTAGAATTTTTATCCTATAAATGACATCCATTAGATTCTTGATCTCTATTGTATAAAATCATGATTTAAATATTAATAAAATGGATGTGAAGACTTCCTTCCTTCATGGTGATTTGGAGGAGGAGGTTTATATGACACAGCTAGAGCACTACATGGTGAAAGGTAAAATGAATTTGGTTTGCAAGTTGAATAAATCACTATATAGTTTCAAGCAGAATCTTAAGATGTGGTACCAAAAATTTTATACATATGTATTGAGTTTGGGGTTTGGTAATTCTAAATTTGATCCTTGTTTTTATTACAAAAATGATGGCGATCATTTCCTATTTATTTCCTTATACATTGATGATATGTTTTTTGTTGGCAATGGGAAATTTTTGACTTTAGATCTTAAATCTCAACTCTCAAAAAAAATTGAGATGAAATTTATTGGTTCTATTAGACACATTATTGGGATGGAGATTAGCAAAGATAGACAAAATATAAAGTTATGGCTTGGCCAGAGTAAGTATGTGAATTGTATTTTACAGAGGTTTAACATGAAGTATTGCAAACCATTATGTGTTTTTTTAGTAGGAATAAATTTATCTATTTAATAATGTCCTACATCCCCATAAAATATGGAATACATGAGTATAGTACCTTATCAGAGTGCATTTAGAATTCTGATATATGTTATGGTCTACACTAGACTAGACATTACCCAAGTAGTGGGAGTTATTTCTTGTTATATGTCTAATCCTAGTAGAGTTCATTGGGATGAAGTTAAAAGGGTATTTAATTATTTGTGAGCCACCTTAGAGTATCACTTATGTTATAATGGTAACATTATTGGAGATAGGCATCCTCTTGACATTCTTAGTTATGTGGATTCAGATTGGCCAAGTGATGTTAATAGCAGAATATCCACCAGTGCTTATATGTTCACTTTGTTTGTTGATACAATATGTTAGATGAGTAAGTGATAGGATATGGTCACTTTTTCCACTACATAGGTAGAGTATATGGTAGATACTCATGCCTATAAATAATCCATTTGGCTTAAGATACTATGTTTAGATATTGGGTTGAAATAGGGTGCAGTGATAGTTTATTATGATCGTCAGAGTGTTATTTGCCTAGAAAAGAATCCAAATTATCATGTCAGTACCAAACCTATTGATGTGAAATATCATTTTTTACGAGACATGGTCAAGGATGGAAGGGTGATGTTGATAAAGGTAGAAATCTTGATGAATATTATAGATTCATTAACTAAACCTATGAACATAGAGAAGCTTAGATGGTGTTTTGAGTTAATGGGCATCTTGGACCCTAGCTATTAAGTTCATATTGGTATGGTTCCTCTGGGTCTTACAAGGTATTCAAAAAGTGGGAGAATATCAAGAATTGAGGTGTCTCAACCTTGACACATTAGAACACTATTCATGATACACTATTCATGAGACACTATTCACAATCACTATTCATTTGATTAGGTGGTAGTGGCAAGTTGGTAATGATTATGCACATGATGTGGTAGGTAGTGATGTAGGTGGTGATGTAGGTGTTAATGTGGCTTGTGATGAGTTGGCATGGCCCATGTGAGGAATCTACATGATGTAAGTGCATGTAATGGAGTGGGGATTACCACTCCACTATGGGACATTTTTATTAATTTTAAATTCACATACTTGATATTGGAAGACATTAGCAGATGTGGGAGATATTTTAAAAATGTGGGATAATTCAAAATTTATGGAATATTTTGACTCATGTGTGTGTACATGGGATATTGGGGAGTAAATTTATTATTTCAGATTGAAAGCACATGTGAAGTGGGGCACAACATATTAGAATCATGTAGAAGTGGAGATTCTCAATTCAAAAGTGGGAACATCTTTTGAATAAGCACATGTGAGGGGGATAGGGTTTACTATTACCAAATAGTATCCATCTTAAGAGGGATGAATTTTCTCTTTGGATGAATTTTTTAATTTGTAATTTATCCCTCTCATTGAAAATTCTATAAGCAAGAATGTCTTCTCATTTTTAAAATAAAAAAAAGAAACAAGAAAGTAAGCTTTGTAGTTAATCTTTGTAAGATTGAGAGTTGTGCAAAGGCACTGAAGATTTATGGAACTAGTTCTCCTCCTATGTGTAGTATACTGATGGTGCTCCTGTGAAGGCTTGCTTTGCAAGTGTGTTATTATCTTGGTGATTTGTTTAATACATTGAGCTACTTTGGAGTTTGGATTTTTTCCCAAAAGGGTTTTCCCCATGTAATCATTATGTCTAGTATACTATTATATTTTAATTATATGTGTTTTATTTAATTATGTAACAAGTTTAAATTAGTTTGCATATTCACCTCTCAAGGTTTAGTGTAAAAAAATTATTTTTTCTATCTTTATATTCCTTTTAGTTATTGCTTAGGGTTTATACTTGGAGATTAATTTTATCTTTTGAAAAAGTATTGGATGTTTAGGCATTTCTTAGTGATACTTAAAAACCACAACAACCTTTTGGAAAGCACCTTTTACTAAGAGAGAGATTGAGTCTTAAAGGGTTTATCTTCAAGGTAACTATCTCCAAATTTACTCTTCTATTGTAGTATATATAATTAACATTAATAATGGATTTTGAATATATTTCTATTTCAAGGAATTAGCATTATATATATAGCTTAATTATGATTCTCTTATGAATGTTTAATTTTTATGTTTATTACCCACACTTTGTGACACAAGATTTAGTGAGCACTAGATTAGACTTTACTTGAATTTGCATTTACTTTGTGAATATGAAATCATAGGACCTATCTAGGGTTATTTCATGGTGTTACTTGACTAGAGGCATTGGAACCCTATCTAATAATGTTATTGTGGTAATATATCCCTTGGTTAGGTTTAGTGGATCCATCTTGGTCATGAACCTAAATATCTAATATATTAACAATCAAAAGTGTAAGTAAGATTTATCTTCTCTGTGTTAGGATTGATTAATAGGTCAACTACATTTTCATTTGTATACACATGCCATGTAGATGGATTATTTATGTAAGTGAATGTTTTAACTGTACTAACAATTATTTCATTTGTTTAAAAATTAAGGGTGCATGGGAAGCTTGGGGATTATCTATTTTGAATACTCCTATTTTTGTTTTAATATGATTGCTAGTGATTTAATTAGTAGATTTTTGGAAATATCCCTTGATGGTTTTAATGTTGGGCACAAATGGTTTAATAAGAAAGTCTTATCTTTTAGCTTGATCAATAACATCATTTAAAGTTTGGGTAGAAAATTTTTGAACCTTATATTGAAGGGAAGGTGTTAAGTTAGTTATGAATATCTTAAATAAGTTATCATTAGTCATGTTATGGTAAAAATTTTGAGCCAAATATCTCCATCAT
Organism: Torreya grandis; assembly: GCA_037957365.1. NCBI lineage: Eukaryota > Viridiplantae > Streptophyta > Pinopsida > Cupressales > Taxaceae > Torreya > Torreya grandis. The sequence continues at coordinate 327,483 of JARHVA010004247.1, forward strand.
TTAATGAAATCATGATCTGATCCAGAAGAGGACTTTACTTGAATTTGCATTTACTTTGTGAATATGAAACCAAAGGACATATCTAGCGTTATTACATGGCGTTACTTGACAATAGGCTTTAGAACCCTCTCTAGTAATGTTATTGTGGTATGATATCCTTTGGTTAGGTCTAATGGATCCATCTTGGTCATGACCCTGAATATCTAATGTATTAACAATCAAAAGTGAAAGTAAGATTTATTTTCTTTGAGTTAGGATTTATTAATAGGTCAACTACATTTTCATTTGTATACACATGCCATGTAGATGGATTATTTGTGTAAGTAAAAGGTTTAACTACATTAACAATTGTTTCATTTATTTAAAAATTAAGGGTGCATGGGAAGCTTGGGGATTATCTATTTTGAATAATCCTATTTTTGTTTGAAGAGGATTGCCAGTGATTTAATTAGCAGAGTTTTGGAAATATCCCTGGATGGTTTTAATGTTGGACTCAAATGGTTTCATAACAAAGTCTTATCTTTTAGCTTGATCAATAACATCATTTAGAGTTTGGTGAGAAAAAGTTTGAACCTTATATTGAAGGAAAGGTGTTAAGGCAGTTATGAATATCTTAAATAAGTTATCATTAGTCATGTTATGGTAAAAATTTTGATCCAAATATCTCCATAATTTAATGAAATCATGAGCTGATCCAGAAGAGGACTTTAATTGAATTTGCATTTACTTTGTGAATATGAAATCATAGGACCTATCTAGGGTTATTTCATGGTGTAACTTGACTAGAGGCATTGGAACCCTATCTAATAATGTTATTGTGGTAACATATCCCTTGGTTAGGTTTAGTGGATCCATCTTGGTCATGACCCTGAATATCTAATATATTATCAATCAAAAGTGTAAGTAAGATTTATCTTCTCTGTGTTAGGATTGATTAATAGGTCAACTATATTTTCATTTGTATACACATGCCATGTAGATGGATTATTTAAGTGAAAGTTTTCACTGCACTAACAATTATTTCATTTGTTTAAAAATTAAGGGTGCATGGGAAGCTTGGGGATTATCTATTTTGAATACTCCTATTTTTGTTTGAATAGGATTTATAGTGATTTAATTAGTATTTTTTTGGAAATATCCCTTGATGGTTTTAATTTTGGGCACAAATGGTTTCATAAGAAAGTCTTATCTTTTATCTTGATCAATAGAATCATTTAAAGTTTGGGTAGAAAAAATTTGAACCTTATATTGAAGGGAAGGTGTTAAGTTAGTTATGAATATCTTAAATAAGTTATCATTAGTCATGTTATGGTAAAAAAATTTAGCCAAATATCTCCGTCATTTAATGAAATCATGATCTGATCAAGAAAAGGACTTTACTTGAATTTGCATTTACTTTGTGAATATGAAACCAAAGGACCTATCTAGGTTTATTACATGGTGTTACTTGACTATAGGATTTAGAACCCTCTCTAATAATGTTATTGTGGTAAGATATCCCTGGGTTAGGTCTAGTGGATCCATCTTGGTCATGACCCTGAGTATCTAATGTATTAACAATAAAAAGTGCAAGTAAGATTTATTTTCTTTGAATTAGGATTGATTAATAGGTAAACTACATTTTCATTTGTATACACATGCCATGTAGATGGATTATTTGTGTAAGTGAAAGGTTTAACTACACTAACAATTGTTTCATTTATTTAAAAATCAAGGGTGCATGGGAAGCTTGGAAATTATCTATTTTGAATACTCCTATTTTTGTTTAAAGATGATTGCCAGTGATTTAATTAGCAAATTTTTGGAAATATCCCTTGATGGTTTTAATGTTGGGCTCAAATGGTTTCATAAGAAAATATTATCTTTTATCTTGATCAATAACATCATTTAGAGTTTGGGGAGAAAATTTTTGAACCTTATATCGAAGGAAAGGTGTTAAGGTACTTATAAATATCTTAAATAAGTTATCATTAGTCATGTTATGGTAAACTTTTTGATCCAAATATCTCCATCATATAATGAAATCATGAGCTGATATAGAAGAGGACTTTACTTGAATTTGCATTTACTTTGTGAATATGAAATCATAGGACCTATCTAGGGTTATTTCATGGTATTACTTTACTAGAGGCATGGGAAACCTCTCTAATAATGTTATTGTGGTAAGATATTCCTTGGTTAGATATAGTGGATCCATCTTGGTCATGACCCTAAATATCTAATATATTAATAATCAAAAGTGTAAGTAAGATTTATCTTCTCTGATTTAGGATTGATTAATAGGTTAACTACATTTTCATTTGTATACACATGCCATGTAGATGGATTATTTATGTACGTGAAAGTTTTAACTGCACTAACATTTATTTCATTTATTTGAAAATTAAGGGTGCATGGGAAGGTTGGGGATTATCTATTTTGAATACTCCTATTTTTGTTTCAAGAGGATTGATAGTGATTTAATTAGTACATTTTTGGAAATATCCCTTGATGGTTTTAGTGTTGGGCACATATGGTTTCATAAGAAAGTCTTATCTTTTGGCTTGATCAATAACATCATTTAAATTTTGGGTAGAAACATTTCAAACCTTATATTGAAGGGAAGGTGTTAAGTTAGTTAGGAATATCTTCAATAAGTTATCATTAGTCATGTTATGGTAAAAATTTTGAGTCAAATATCTACATCATTTAATGAAATCATGAACTGATCCAGAAGAGCACTTTACATGAATTTGCATTTACTTTGTGAATATGAAACCAAAGGACCTATCTAGGGTTATTTCATGGTGTTACTTGACAATAGGCTTTAGAACCCTCTCTAATAATTTTATTGTGGTAAGATATCCCTTGGTTAGGTCTAAAGGATCCATCTTGGTCATGACCCTGAATATCTAATGTATTAACAATCAAAAGGGAAAGTAAGATTTATTTTCTTTGAGTTAGGAGATTAATAGGTCAACTACATTTTCATTTGTATACACATGCCATGTAGATGGATTATTTGTGTAAGTGAAAGGTTTAACTACATTAACAATTGTTTCATTTATTTAAAAATTAAGGGTCCATGGGAAGCTTGGGGATTATCTATTTTGAATACTCCTATTTTTGTTTGAAGATGGTTGCCAGTGATTTAATTAGTACAGTTTTGGAAATATCCCTTGATGGTTTTAATGTTGGGCTCAAATGGTTTCATAACAAAGTTTTATCTTTTAGCTTGATCAATAACATAATTTAGAGTTTGGTGAGAAAAAGTTTGAACCTTATATTGAAGGAAAGGTGTTAAGGCAGTTATGAATATCTTAAATAAGTTATCATTAGTCATGTTATGGTAAACTTTTTGATCCAAATATCTTCATAATTTAATGAAATCATGAGCTGATCTAGAAGAGGACTTTACTTGAATTTGCATTTACTTTGTGAATATGAAATCATAGGACCTATCTAGGGTTATTTCATGGTGTTACTTGACTAGAGGCATTGGAACCCTATCTAATAATGTTATTGTGGTAACATATCCGTTGGTTAGGTTTAGTGGATCCATCTTGGTCATGACCCTAAATATCTAATATATTAACAATCAAAAGTGTAAGTAAGATTTATCTTCTTTGTGTTAGGATTGATTAATAGGTCAACTACATTTTCATTTGTATACACATGCCATGTAGATGGATTATTTATGTAAGTGAATGTTTTAACTGCACTAAAAATTATTTCATTTGTTTAAAAATTAAGGGTGCATGGGAAGCTTGGGGATTATCTATTTTGAATACTCCTATTTTTGTTTGAATAGGATTTATAGTGATTTAATTAGTAGTTTTTTGGAAATATCCCTTGATGGTTTTAATGTTGGGCTCAAATGGTTTCATAAGAAAGTCTTATCTTTTAGCTTGATGAATATCATCATTTAATGTTTGGGTAGAAAAAATTTTAACCTTATATTGAAGGGAAGGTGTTAAGTTAGTTATGAATATCTTAAATAAATTATAATTAGTCATCTTATGGTAAAAATTTTGAGCCAAATATCTCCGTCATTTAATGAAATCATGATCTGATCCAAAAGAGGAATTTACTTTAATTTGCATTTACTTTGTAAATATGAAACCATAGGATCTATCTGGGGTTATTACATAGTGTTACTTGACTATGGGCTTTGGAACCCTCTCTAATAATGTTATTGTGGTAAGAAATCCCTTGGTTAGGTCTAGTGGATCCATTTGGTCATGACCCTGAATATCTATTGTATTAACAATCAAAAGGGAAAGTAAGATTTATTTTCTTTGAGTTAGGATTTTTTAATAGGTCAACTACATTTTCATTTTAATACACATGCCATGTAGATGGATTATTTGTGTAAGTGAAAGGTTTAACTACACTAACAATTGTTTCATTTGTTTAAAAATTAAGGGTACGTGGGAACCTTGGGGATTATCTATTTTGAATACTCCTATTTTTGTTTGAAGAGGATTTCTAGTGATTTAATTAGCAGAGTTTTATAAAAATTCCTTGATGGTTTTATTGTTGGGCTCAAATGGTTTCATAAGAAAGTCGTATCCTTTAGCTTGATCAATAGGATCATTTAGAGTTTGGGCAGAAAAAGTTTAAACCTTACCTTGAAGAAAAGGTGTTAAGGTAGTTATGAATATCTTTGATAAGTTATCATTAGTCATGTTATGGTAAACTTTTTGATCCAAATATCTCCATCATTTAATGAAATCATGAGCTGATCTAGAAGAGGACTTTTCTTGAATTTGCATGTACTTTGTGAATATGAAATCATAGGACCTATCAAGGGTTATTTCATGGTGTTGCTTGACTAGAGGCTTTGGAACCCTCTCTAATAATGTTATTGTGGTAAGATACCCCTTGGTTAGGTCTAGTGGATCCATCTTGGTTATGACCTTGAATATCTAATGTATTAACAATCAAAAGTGAAAGTAAGATTTATTTTCTTTGAGTTAGGATTGATTAATAGCTCAACTACATTTTCATTTTTATACACATGCCATGTAGATGGATAATTTATGTAAGTGAAATTTCTAACTGTACTAATAATTATTTCATTTGTTTAAAAATTAAGGGTGCATGGGAAGCTTGGGGATTATCTATTTTGAATAATCCTATTTTTGTTTGAAGAGGATTTATAGTGATTCAATTAGTAGATTTTTGGAAATATCCCTTGATGGTTTTAATGTTGGGCTTAAATGGTTTCATAAGAAAGTCTTATCTTTTAGCTTGATCAATAACATCATTTAGAGTTTGGTGAGAAAAAGTTTGAACCTTATATTGAAGGGAAGGTGTTAAGGCAGTTATGAATATCTTAAATAAGTTATTATTAGTCATGTTATGGTAAACATTTTGATCCAAATATCTACATCATTTAATGAAATCATGATCTGATCCAGAAGAGGACTTTACTTGAATTTGCATTTACTTTGTGAAAATGAAACCATATGACCTATCTAGGGTTATTATATGGTGTTACTTGACTATAGGCTTTGGAACCCTCTCTAATAATGTTATTGTGGTAAGATATCCCTTGGTTAGGTCTAGTGGATCCATCTTGGTCATGACCCTGAATATCTAATGTATTAACAATCAAAAGTGAAAGTAATATTCATTTTGTTTGAGTTAGGATTGACTAATAGGTCAAATACATTTTCACTTGTATACATATTGCATGTAGATGGATTATTTGTATAAGTAAAAGGTTTAAATACAGTAACAATTGTTTCATTTAATTAAAATTTAAGGGTGCATGGGATGTATGGGGATTATCTATTTTGAGTACTCCTATTTTTGTTTGAAGAGGATTTCCAGTGATGTAATTAGCAAAGTTTTAGAAATTCCCTTGATGCTTTTAATGTCAGGTGCAAATGGTTTCATAAGAAAGTCTTACCATTTATCTTGATGAATAACATCATTTAGTGTTTGGTGAGAAAAAAATTGAACCTTATATTGAAGGAAAGGTGTTAAGGTAGTTATGAATATCTTAAATTAGTTATCATTAGTCATGTTATGTTAAATTTTTTGATCCAAATGTCTCCATCATTTAATGAAATCATGAGCTAATCTAAAAGAGGACTTTACTTGAATTTACATTTACTTTGTGAATATGAAATCATATGACCTATCTAGGGTTATTTCATGGTGTTAATTGACTAGAGGCTTTGGAACCCTCTCTAATAATGTTATTGTGGTAAGACATCCCTTGGTTAGTTCTAATGGATCTATCTTGGTCATGACCCTAAATATCTAATATATTAACAATCAAAAGTGTAATTAATATTTATCTTATCTGCATTAGGATTTCATAATAGGTCAACTAAATTTTCATTTGTATACACATGCCATGTAGATGGATTATTTATGTAAGTGAAAGTTTTAACTCCACTAACAATTATTTCATTTGTTTAAAAATTAAGGGTGCATGGATAGCTTGGGGATTATCTATTTTGAATACTCATATTTTTGTTTGAAGAGGATTGATAGTGATTTAATTAGTAGATTTTTGGAAATATCCCTTGATGGTTTGAATGTTGGGCTCAAATGGTTTCATAAGAAAGTCTTATCTTTTAGCTTGATCAATAGCATCATTTAATGTTTGGGTAGAAATTTTTTGAACCTTATATTGAAGGGAAGGTGTTAAGTTAGTTATGAATATCTTAAATAAGTTATCATTGTCATGTTATGGTAAAAATTTCAAGCCAAATATCTCCATCATTTAATGAAATCATGATCTGATCCAGAAGAGGACTTTACTTGAATTTGCATTTACTTTGTGAATATGAAACCATAGGACCTATATAGGGTTATTACATGGTGTTACTTGACTATAGGCTTTTAAACCCTCTCTAATAATGTTATTGTGGTAATATATCCCTTGGTTAGGTCTAGTGGATCCATCTTGGTCATGACGCTGAATATCTAATGTATTAACAATCAAAAGTGAAAGTAAGATTTATTTTCTTTGTGTTAGGATTGATTAATAGGTCAACTACATTTTCATTTGTATACACATGCCATGTAGATGAATTATTTTTGTAAGTGAAAGGTTTAACTACACTAAAAATTGTTTCATTTATTTAAAAATTAAGGGTGCATGGGAAGCTTGGGAATTATCTATTTTGAAAACTATTATTTTTGTTTGAAGAGGATTGTCAGTGCTTTAATTAGCAGAGTTTTGGAAATATCCCTTGAAGGTTTTATTGGTGGGCTCAAATGGTTTCATAAGAAAGTCTTATCTTTTAGCTTGATCAATAACACCATTTAGAGTTTGGGGAGAAAAAGTTTGAACCTTATCTTGAAGAAAAGGATTTAAGGTAGTTATGAATATCTTAGATATGTTATCATTAGTCATGTGATGGTAAAATTTTTGATCCAAATATCTCAATCATTTAATGAAATCATGAGCTGATTTAGAAGAGGACTTTACTTGAATTTACATGTACTTTGTGAATATGAAATCATAAGAACTATCAAGGGTTATTTCATGGTGTTACTTGACTAGAAGATTTGGAACCCTCTCTAATAATGTTATTGTGGTAAGATATCCCTTAGTTAGATCTAGTGGATCCATCTTGGTCATGACCCTGAATATCTAATGTATTAACAGTCAAAAGTGAAAGTAAGATTTATTTTCTTTGACTTAGGATTGATTGATAGGTCAACTACATTTTCATTTGTATACACATGCCATGTAGATGGATTATTTATGTAAGTGAAAGTTTTAACTACACTAATAATTATTTCATTTGTATAAAAATTAAGGGTGCATGGGAAGGTTGGGGATTATCTATTTTGAATAATCCTATTTTTATTTGAAGAGGATTTATAGTGATTTAATTAGTAGATTTTTGGAAATAACCCTTCATGGTTTTAATGTTGGGCTCAAATGGTTTCATACGAAAGTCTTATCTTTTAGCTTGATCAATAGCATCATTGAAAGTTTAGGTAGAAAATTTTTGAACCGTATATTGAAGCGAAGGTGTTACGTTAGTTATGAATATTTTAAATAAGTTATCATTAGCCATGTTATGGTAAAAATTTTGAGCCAAATATCTCCATCATCTAATGAAATCATGATCTGATCCAGAAGAGGACTTTACTTGAATTCGCATTTACTTTGTGAAAATGAACCATAGGACCTATCTAGGGTTATTACATGGTATTACTTGACTATAGGCTTTGGAACCATCTGTAATAATGTTATTATGGTAAGATATCCCTTGGTTAGGTTTAGTGGATCCATCTTGGTCATGACCCTGAATATCTAATGTATTAACAATCAAAAGTGAAAGTAAGATTTATTTTCTTTGAGTTAGGATTAATTAATAGCTCAACTACATTTGCATTTGTATACACATGCCATGTAGATAGATTATTTGTGTAAGTGAAATTTTTAACTACACTAACAATTGTTTCATTTATTTAAAAATTAAGGATGCATGGGAAGATTGGGGATTATCTATTTTGAATACTCCTATTTTTGTTTGAAGAGGATTTACAGTGATTTAATTAATAGAGTTTTGGAAATTCCCTTGATGGTTTTAATGTTGGGCTCAAATGGTTTCATAAGAAAGTCTTATCTTTTAGCTTTTTCAATAGCATCATTTAGAGTTTGGGGAGAAAAAGTCTGAACCTTATATTGAAGGAAAGGTGTTAAGGAAGTTATGAATATCTTAAATAAGTTATCATTAGTCATGTTATGTTAAATTTTTTGATCCAAATATCTCCATCATTTAATGAAATCATGAGTTGATCTAAAAGAAGAATTTACTTGAATTTGCATTTACTTTGTGAATATGAAATCATAGGGCCTATCGAGGGTTATTTCATGGTGTTACTTGACTAGAGGCTTTAGAACCCTCTCTAATAATGTTATTGTGGTAAGATATCTCTTGGTTAGGTCTAGTGGATCCATCTTGGTCATGACCCTAAATATCTAATATATTAACAATTAAAAGTGTAAGTAAGATTTATCTTCTTTGAGTTAGGAATGATTAATAGGTCAACTACATTTTCATTTGGATACACATGCCATGTAGATGGATTATTTATGTAAGTGAAAGTTTTAACTGCACTAACAATTATTTCATTTGTTTAAAAATTAAGGGTGCATGGGAAGCTTGGGGATTATCTATTTTGAATACTCATATTTTTATTTGAAGAGGATTGATAGTGATTTAATTAGTAGATTTATGGAAATATCCCTTGATGGTTTGAATGTTAGGCTCAAATGGTTTCATAAGAAAGTCTTATCTTTTAGCTTGATCAATAGCATCATTTAATGTTTGGGTAGAAAATTTTTGAACCTTATATTGAAGGGAAGGTGTTAAGTTAGTTATGAATATCTTAAAACATTTATCATTAGTCATGTTATGGTAAAAATTTCAAGCCAAATATCTCCATCATTTAATGAAATCATGATTTGATCGAGAAGAGGACTTTACTTGAATTTTCATTTACTTTGTGAATATGAAACCATAAGACCTATCTAGGGTTATTACATGGTGTTACTTGACTATAGGCTTTGGAACCGTCTCTAATAATGTTATTGTGGTAAGATATCCCTGAGTTAGGTGTAATGCATCCATCTTGGTAATGACCCTAAATATCTAATGTATTAACAATCAAAAGTGAGAGAAAGATTTATTTTATTTGAGTTAGGATTGATTAATAGGTCAACTACATTTTAATTTTTATAAACATGCCATGTAGATGGATTATTTGTGTAAGTGAAATGTTTAACTACACTAACAATTGTTTCATTTATTTAAAATTTAAGGGTGCATGGGATGCTTTGGGATTATCTATTTTGAATACTCCTATTTTTGTTTGAAGAGGATTTCTAGTGATTTAATTAGCAGAGTTTTGGAAATATCCCTTGATGGTTTTAATGCTGGGCTCTAATGGTTTCATAAGAAAGTCTTATTTTTTATCTTGATCAATAGCATCATTTCGATTTTGAGGAGAAAAAGTTTGAACCTTATATTGAAGGAAAGGTGTTAAGGAAGTTATGGATATCTTAAATAAGTTATCATTAGTCATGTTATGGTAAACTTTTTGATCTAAATATCTCCATCATTTAATGAAATCGTGAGCTGATCTAGAAGATGACTTTACTTGAATTTGCATTTACTTTGTGAATATGAAATCATAAGACATATCTATGGTTATTTCATGGTGTTACTTGACTAGAGGATTTGGAACCCTCTCTAATAATGTTATTGTGGTAAGATATCCCTTGGTTATGTCTAGTGGATCCATCTTGGTCATGACCCTAAATATCTAATATATTAACAATTAAAAGTGTAAGTAAGATTTATCTTCTTTGAGTTAGGATTGATTAATAGGTCAACTACATTTTCATTTGTATACACATGCCATGTAGATGGATTATTTATGTAAGTGAAATTTTTAACTGCAGTAACAATTATTTCATTTGTTTAAAAATTAAGGGTGCATGGGAAGGTTGGGGATTATCTAGAATACTCCTATTTTTGTTTGAAGAGGATTGATAATGATTTAATTAGTAGATTTTTGGAAATATCCCTTGATTATTTTAATGTTGGGGTCAAATGGTTTCATAAGAAATTCTTATCTTTTATCTTGATCAATAGCATCATTTAAGGTTTGGGTAGAAATTTTTTGAACCTTATATTGAAGGGAAGGTGTTAAGTTAGTTATGAATATCTTAAATAAGTTATCATTAGCCATGTTATGGTAAAAATTTTGAGCCAAATATCTCCATCATTTAATGAAATCATGATCTGATCCAGAAGAGGACTTTACTTGAATTTGCATTTACTTTGTGAATATGAAACCATAGGACAGATCTAGGGTTATTACATGGTGTTTCTTGACTATAGGCTATGGAACCCTCTCTAATAATGTTATTGTGGTAAGATATCCCTTGGTTAGGTCTAGTGCATCCATATTGGTCATGACCCTAAATATCTAATGTATTAACAATCAAAAGGGAAATTAAGATTTATTTTCTTTGAGTTAGGATTGATTAATAGGTCAACTACATTTCCATTTGTATACACATGCCATGTAGATGGATTATTTGTGAAAGTGAAAGGTTTAGATACACTAACACTTGTTTCATTTATTTAAAAATTAAGGGTGCATGGGAAGCTTTGGGATTATCTATTTTGATACTCCTATTTTTGTTTGAAGAGGATTTCCAGTGATTTAATTAGCAGAGTTTTGGACATATCCCTTGATGGTTTTAATGTTGGGCTCAAATGGTTTCATAAGAATGTCCTATCTTTTAACTTGATCAATAACATCATTTAGAGTTTGGGGAGAAAAAGTTTGAACCTTATATTGAAGGAAAGGTGTTAAGGTAGTTATGAATATCTTAAATAAGTTATCATTAGTCATGTTATGGTAAAGTTTTTGATCCAAATATCTCCATCATTTAATGAAATCATGAGCTGATCTAGAAGATGACTTTACTTGAATTTGCATTTACTTTGTGAATATGAAATCATAGGACATATCTATGGTTATTTCATGGTGTTACTTGACTAAAGGCTTTGGAACTCTTCTCTAATAATGTTATTGTGGTAAGATATCCCTTGGTTAGGTCTATTGGATCCATCTTGGTCATGACCCTAAATATCTAATATATTAATAATCAAAAGTGTAAGTAAGATTTATCTTTTTTGAGTTAGGATTGATTAATAGGTCAACTACATTTTCATTTGTATACACATGCCATGTAGATGGATTATTTATGTAAGTGAAAGTTTTAACTACACTAACAATTATTTCATTTGTTTAAAAATTAAGGGTGCATGGAAAGCTTGGGGATTATCTATTTTGAATACTCATATTTTTGTTTGAAGAGGATTGATAGTGATTTAGTTAGTAGATTTTTGGAAATATCCCTTCATGGTTTTAATGTTGGGATCAAATGGTTTCATAAGAAAGTCTTATCTTTTAGCTTGATCAATAGCATCATTTAAAGTTTGGGTAGAAATTTTTTGAACCTTATATTGAAGGGAAGGTGTTAAGTTAGTTATGAATATCTTCAATAAGTTATCATTAGTCATGTTATGATAAAAAGTTTGAGCAAAATATCTCCATCATTTAATGAAATCATGATCTGATCTAGAAGAGGACTTTAATTGAATTTGCATTTACTTTGTGAATATGAAACCATAGGACCTATCTAGGGTTATTACATGGTGTTACTTGACTATAGGATTTGGAACCCTCTCTAATAATGTTATTGTGGTAAGATATCCCTGGGTTAGGTCTAGTGGATCCATCTTGGTCATGACCCTGAATATCTAATGTATTAACAATCAAAAGTGAAAGTAAGATCTATTTTATTTGAGTTATGATTGATTAATAGGTCAACTACATTTTCATTTGTATACACATGCCATGTAGATGGATTATCTGTGTAAGTGAAAGGTTTAACTACACTAACAATTGTTTCATTTATTCAAAAATTAAGGGTGCATGGGAAGCTTGGGGATTATCTATTTTGAATACTCTTATTTTTGTTTGAAGAGGATTGCCAGTGATTTAATTAGCAGAGTTTTGGAAATATCCCTTGATGGTTTTAATGTTGGGCTTGAATGGTTTCATAAGAAAGTCTTATCTTTTAGGTTGATCAATAGCATCATTTAGAGTTTGTGGAGAAAATGTTTGAACCTTATATTGAAGGGAAGGTGTTAAGGAAGTTATTAATATCTTAAATAAGTTATCATTAGTCATGTTATGGTAAACTTTTTGAGCCAAATATCTACATCATTTAATGAAATCATGAGCTGATCCAGAAGATGATTGTTTAACACTGATGAAATGGCTAAGACAGTTGTTACAAAGATCATTGTGTTGAAAGTCCTAAACTAGAGGATTGACTTAATCCTCAAGTTTCCATATAGAATGTTGAGGGAATTGATTATACCACTATAATAAATATCCTATGATTTTATGAATAAATAGTTTGGTAGTGGTGAAGGTATTAGTTCGAATCCACTCTTTGTAAAGATTACCAAATGTTTTAATGAAAGATGCAAGGTCTTTATTCCCATTATATTTAATTGTTGGAGAGATATTTCCAATATCATTAGAAACAATCAAGGGGGATAAAGGTTGATTTTGAATATTTTAGAGCATCTTGTTGTGAATAATGGGTTTGGGAATGATATTTCCCATGTAATATCTAAGAGGTGGAAGGATAAAATTTTGGTTATTTTGTGGTACGAGAATATGAGGTTGATTAGCCATGCTTTATAAGTGATGTTGCATTTGTATCATTTGAGAAGTATTAAATTTTGCATAATTTTTATTTGTTGTAATATTCATGCAATAATTTGATTGGTGTCAATTAATGGATTGGTGAGAGGATCCTCCTACAAAAAATTAATGAAAATACATGAAATAACATATTTATTTAATGAAAATGCATGAAATAATAGATTTATATAATTATTAGAAACACTAAAGGAATTATATTGATCATAGGCCACTTCAAGGGGGAAATATCATTTGATAAAGCTCAATAAAATAATTTTTTAGATCCTTTTTTGGCCTCAACACTTATTTATATACTAAGTCTAATCTAAACAACAACTACTTCCCATGAATGTGGGATAAAACAAAATGCTTATAAGATGACTTACAAAACATATGCATACATAGAAACTAATATACTAATAGAGTAAAGAGAAGGGGTAATATAGGTTCCTAACATCCCTTCCCTCTTATAGAAAGCATTATCCTCAAAGCTTTAGATGTGGGAACTGGCACTGAATCTAAAATAGTGGTTCCCATGTTACATCCTTTGGTTGCATTCTATGCCACTAAATTAATACCTATATGATGGAGTAGGAGGGAAGTTGGTGTGTGCACCTATCTAAGATGGCCTCCATCTCAAGAGGGATTGATCCTTCATTATCAAGTTCTAGTAAAATATTTTACACTCTAATGCTTGTGTCAAGAAATTTCTTTAGACAAGAGACATGAAATACTGGGTAAACTCAGGAAGAAGGTGGGAGCTCCAACTTATAAGAAACTGACCCAATCTTTTGGAAAACCTTATTTGGACCATATAACTTGGTATCTAGATTATAATGACATTTTATTTTTAAGGATGATTGCTTTTATGGTTGTAGGTGAAGAAAAACAATATCACCTATTTGAAAAGTGTGCTCAAAATGGTGTTGATCATTTTATTATTTCATTTTATTTTGTGTCATATGAATATTTCCACATAGGATGCTGAGGATTTGATCTTGGGTTTAGAAATCATGTCAACCACTTGAACTAGTAAACTACTGGGGTGTACAAAAGGAGAACTAGTGGTGCTTGACCACAGACTACTTCATATGGATTCATTTTGGTTGAAGTGTGGTAGGAGGTATTATACCACCATTTAGTGAAAGGGATCCACTTTGACCACTGATGTTATTCTAAGGTGAAGTAATAAAGGAAATTTTCCAAGCATTTGTTTATAATTTTAGTCTAACTATCCATTTGTGGATGATAACTGAAACTCATCATGAGTTGGGTGTCAGTGTGTCAAAATAGTTCTATCCAGAAATAGTTGGTTAAGGTTGCATCATGATCTGAGACAATAAAAGAAGGAATGCCATGAAGATGGAAAATCTAGTCCAAGAAAATTTAGGTGACTAAGGAGGTGGTATAGGGATGGATAAGGGCATACAAATGACAATATTTGGAGAGGCAATCAACCACAACAAAGATTACTATTTTCCCTCTATATTTAGGGAGCCCCTCAATGAAATCCATAGAGATATTTTTCCAAATATTGGTAGGGATGGGAAAGGGTCTAATTAACCTAGGAATGAGTATTGTTTCACCCTTGTTTCATTGAAAGGTATCACATTCAACCACCATCTATTGAATTTCCTTTTTCATTCCCTTCCAAAAGAAGTTACATCATGCTCACTCATAAATTTTGAGAAACCTTGAGTGCCTTGTAGATGGATAAGTATGGAGTTCATAGAATACAACTTGCTAAATATTTGTGCTTTAGGGAAGCACTATAAAACCCTTGTATCATAAATAACCACCATTCCAATAATAATGTGGTATTGTAGAGGGGTTAATGGCCAACTATTGAATGATTTAAGATAAAAAAAAGTCATTAAAACACCCCTATTTTACAACATCCAACCAATTTAAAATAAACATGGATATTTATGAAAGGGAAGCTTGGTCCATAAATGTGTGAGATAGAGCATCAACCACAATATTATCCTTACCCTTCTTGTAAGTGATATCATAGTCACAACCTAATAGTTTGTTAACCCATTTATATTGTGATGGGGTAGAGACCCATTTTTCTAGGAAATATTTCAAACTTTGGTGATCATTTTTGATGAAAAAATTATTCCTTAGTAAGTATGGCCACCACTTCTATACTACATGCAAAATGGCCATCATTTCTTTCTCATAAGTAGTGAATGATAAGTTATTTTTAGAAATGGATTTTTTGATGAACACAATGGGGTGTCCTTTTGGGAGAATAACATCACCAAGTTCATTACCACAATAATTGCTCTTGATAGTGAAGGTCTTGGAAAAATATGGCATAGCTAGAATAGGTGTCATACACATAGCTTATTTTAATTATTTAAATGCACATTCAATAGCTTGTGTCTATGTAAAAGCATTATTTTTCAACATATTTATTAGTGGAGATACAATCTTCCCATAATCCTTAATAAAATTATGATAGTGTCCATTCAACCCAAAAAAACCATGGAAGCTCTTGAGTCTCTAAGGATGAGGTCAATTAATCATGGCTACTATTTTTTTAGGATCCACCTAAACCCCTTGGTATGAAAAAATATACCTAAGATACTCCACTTCATCCTAGCCAAAAACACATTTGGAATATTTTGCATAGATATGATGATTAGATAGAAGTTATAGTGTAAGATATAGATGTTAGAGATGCTCAAACCATGTTTTACTAAAGATGAAGATATCATCAAAGAAGACTAGAATGTATTTTTGCAGGTAGGGCTATAATATTCTATTCAACAATGCCTAGAATGTTAAAGGAGCATTAGTGAGGCCAAAGAACATGACCAAAAATAATAGTGGCCATCATGAGTGTAAAAATATGTCTTAGGGATATCATCCTCATGAAGCTGAATCTTGTGATATCTAGAGTGGAGATCTAACTTGGATAAAAAATGAACTCCATAAAGCCCAACAAGAAGATTATCAATAATAGGGATTAGGAATTTATCCTTGATTGTGATGTGATTAAGTACTTAGAAATCAATGTAGAGGTTCCATGAACCATCTTTTTTTTGGCAAGGATAACTAGGGAATAATATGGGCTGATACTAGGGCAAATAATGCCTTGCTTCAGTAAGTCTTGAATGAGCATCTCAATCTCAATATTTTACTAAAATGGGTAGTATTAGGGCCTAATATTGGGAGGAATGCTTCCAAGAAATATATAAATATAGTTGTCCTTTATTTTTGAAGGTGGAAATCTCATGGGTTTGGCAAAGGCACATGCATACTTATGCATAATAGTTTGTAGATTAGATAGAGTAGTGGATATTGTTGATGGTTTCATTTGAATGGAGTGGAGCTAGGTAATGATACTAAGTGAATTATTATTAACAAGCATTTCCATGCAATTTGAAATTATGATGTTCAGAGATCCTTGATGTAAGCCTTTCAATGTGTGTTTTCTCCCAATGTCTAAAAACTACATCCATAGTTTAGTTAAATCCCATAATATGGGTCCACATGAGTATAATCATTGGGATCTAAAAATAACATCACGTCCACCTAAGGGTAAGGAAAACATGTCAGATCTCAAGTTATAGTCTCTAATATAGATACACACATTCTGACACTTCTCTTTACAAGGTAATATGCCCCTATTAGCAATCATGACTTCAAATTTGGAGCAAGGATGGATAAAATAATCAGCCTATTTGGAAATTTTAAGGTTAATGAAGTTATGAGTGATACTATAATCAATGAGGATTGTAAGAAGGATCTTAATGAAGTAACCTCTAACTCATATGGTTTTTGGGGTGGTGAATCTTGCTAAGGCATGGAGAGAGATCTCTAGTTGGTCTTCTTGAGAAGCAGGTTCCATAATCGACTAAGCTTATTCTAGATCATCTATTGTATCATGAGCATCTTCCCAAACTTTAGTTTTAGGTAGATATTCCACATCTAGTAGGTAGATATTTTGCTTGACACATTGATGTCCCTGAATGAATTTGTCATCATAATTAAAACATAGTCCTTTTTCTCTATATGCCCACATTTGTGCTTCAATCAAATAATTGATAGAAATGGTTTTGGGGTTTACCATTGTGTGAGATCATTATGGAGTTTTAGTTATAAATGGAATAAAATTGGGTTTGGATCATTATTGAGCCATGATCTTGTCCTCTACCAACATAGCCAACCTTAGGGCTTCTATAATCATGTTGTCCATAACATTTTGACCTTAGATAAAATTAAATCCTTCAGTCCACTGATAAAGCAACTTCTAAAAAATTCATTAGATAATATTTCTATATGATTGGCCAATTTTTCAAATTCTATTTGATATTCTCTCACAGTTCCTATTTGGCAAAGTTTAGTGAGTGATCTAGTGAAGTCATCAAAAGCACTAGAGCCAAACCATTACAAAATGAGTGTGAAAAATTAGTCCATATCGAATCATCATGAGCTTTGATATACCAATGATACCATTGAAGGGATTCATATTTCAAGTGAAAGGATGTAAGCGAGACTTTATTGGCATTAAAAGTATTATGAAGATAAAATATTATTCTACCTGATAGATCTATCTAGTCAAATATACACCATTAAATCAAGTAAAATCAAGCCTCAACCCATGAAAATTATTGGAAGATGAAAACTTAGTGTCTAAAAGGACTCTGGATGTCATCTATTTTTCTAGGTGGTATGTTAAAGATTGAGGCCAAGATTTTTTTCATCAGGATCTTTGATTTGGGTCTTGAGGGTGGCAATTTCATCCTCCATGTTTTTTTCTCCTATATGGGTTACTACCGTGGCCATAATGAGATATTTGTTTTTTCAATGGGTTGGAAAGCTAGAGTTAAGATATGTTTACTAAGGAATTTTTTTAATTTGGGTGAAATCAGAAGGGGTAAAGGTTCGTTTACTATTTTGTTTGCATAGTGTGAGTATGATTGATGAAGGTGAGGGCAATTTTAGAAGTGAAAATGGAAAAAATAGAAAATTTATCAAAGAGGGAAAAATAATAATAAAATGGAGATGAAAAATCTAATTTTTTTTGAGGCAAATAGACAAAAATAGAAGTTATGGCAAAACCCAAAAAAAGGGAAAATTGAGACTTATGGGAATTAGGAGTGGAATCAGGATATGGGACCTCAAGGAAGAAAACATGGAGAATGGAATTTAAAATGTCTAGATAAAATTTGAGGATCAACAGGGTCATATATGGAGAGATATGTCAAAAAATGATTTTTTTTTAGTTTCTAGTTTTTGTCAAATGTCTAGCTACAAGTCTTATGAGACTCTTCTGATACTTTGTTGATAGTTTTATAAAACTAATAAGATGAAGATTTTTTGGTTTATGGTTTCTATCAAATATTTGATTGTAAGTCCTCTAAGATTCTTCTAATATTCTGCTAATAGTTTTCTAAAATTGATAGGATGAAGATGGGCCCTAGGTTTGAATGGTTGCCTAAAGGATTTTATAAATATCTCTAGCTACCAATGTCATCTGAGTTAGTACCGATCTCTAGAAAAAATTTGTCCATGTATTTTCCCCTAAATGATAACTATTGGTTTTCTTCATGGGTGATAACTACTCAATCAAAATGGGGTCATTTCCCTTTTCACTGGCAGGTCCTCTCAATGGGTCATCTACTTTGGGGTTCCTATGGTACTCCTCATAATGAGTTTTAGGGCTTACACCCAAGTACTTCCCACAGTTATGTAGATGGGTATTTGATCCAAAATAGATTATTGTGATATAGAAAAATACTTAAATGAATTATGCAGTGGAATTGAAAAACACTTCTGAGAGAAAAAAAAATTGGCTCTAAAAAACACTTTGATACTAGACGAGAAGATCCTCCTACAAAAAAATTAATGAAAATACATAAAACAATAGATTTATTTAATGAAAATGCATGAAATAAAATATTTATATAATTTATCAGAAATAGCTAAGGGATTATATTGATCATAGGCCACTTCGAGGGGGTAACCTCATTTGAGCAATCTTAATACAATTAATTTGTGGATCCTTCATTGGCCTCAACACTTACTTATTTACTAAGTATAATCTAAATAAAAACTACTTCTCATGAATGTGGGATAAAAAAAATTCTTATGGGATAACTTACAAAGCATATGCATCCATAACAACTAATATACTAATAGAGTAAAGAGAAGGGGTATTTTAGGTTTCTAACAATTGGGTTTATTAGTGTTTAAAGGTGGATTGTTATGATTGGTAGGAGGAAAATTCCCTAAATTGGTATTAGGGGATGATTTTTGGGTGGAATATTGTTAAGGGATTGGTTTTTGATGTTTAAAATATTTTCTATAGTGTTATTGGTTGAACTTGTGTCAATTATCCCTACAATATAATAACATGCTTTAGAGAGAGAATTATCTTGAGAATTGTGAAATGGATCTAATCCATCAATGTCAACATTTGGGGTAATTTGGACCATATTACATTCCAAAGATGAGAGGTGAGAAAAAGTGCACCAAGAGTGAGAATACTCTTGGGTAACAAGGGTAAGAATGAAAAAAACATCCCATATATAATCTAAATGGATTAAGGTTGTCCAAAAATATTCTAATAGGGGATTTCATGATACTTTAAAAAAGAATAAAAAATCAAAAATCAAAGGTGAAAAAATAAGATCAAAGTTGGTAAGATACAAAACAATATTGGTTAATAAGTATAGAGTCAATTGAGTCAAAAAAATTGGAGGGAAGGTCAACAAAAACAAATTAGGAAGGGACACAATCAGATTAGTTGACTATGTTTTATGGGGAGGTACTGAAGACCAACCTACATGAGACTAGGTTAGACATAATGACTACATTTTGTAGAAATGAAGGCTGACCAATATGTGAGAGATTGAGTGGGATAGGATGACTATGTCCTATAAAAATAAAAACTATAGGAGACACAATTAAGTAGATTGACTATTTTCAAAAAGGTAGAGATAGGTTTTGATAGTTATGACTCTAGGTGATCTGTGTGATATGCATAATACTTGAAATAAATGCACAAACAACTATGTCAATCTAGTCAGTCTAGTTATGGCACACAACACAAAGCTTGCACCAATGTTAGTCGATACAAGTTTTGAAATATAACATATAATTATCATAGAGCAAATAGAAAAATAGAAATTATAATCTATATGGTCATTCTTGACTATTTTAAATTAAAGAAAGTTGGCTATAAAGAAAGAACTAGAAAGGCAATCTAAGGAAGGTTTTATGTATTTAAAGATGAAAGAGCTATGTATTGGTGATGGTAGTATATTGGTATTAGGCCCTACCTCCTCACTTCACAATCCTAAAACAACAAGGGTTTTAGGTGTTTTGCCAATATATACCATCAACCAAATATTTATACTTGGCCATAAAACTGAGTCAGCTTCCTCATTGGTGATGAAATCCAAGTAGGTAGACCTTGGGTATAATTGTTTTAATGTTATGTGGTTTGGAAGAGTGTGAAAAAGAAAAATAGTGTGATTAAATAGATAAATTAAAACTTCTAATTTAGTCTATGTGTGATACTCTAAGAAAGTAAGAAACAAAATGAAAAGTGAATTAATTACTAACAAGATGATTTAATTCCTTTACTTGAAGAGTACAGGGTCAATATAGAAAATGAAAATAGTACATAACAAAATTGGCTTGGTTTATTCTATCTATTGAAGTACCAAAATAACATAGTCAAATGAGTCAATTAAGTCTTCTAGGAAGGAAAACAAACTACAAAACTATGTTCATTTTGTCGACCTAGTGCACTTTAGAGTTACAATTTTATAAATTGAAAACTATGAAAAAAAGACTAAATGAAGACCATAAATGACTAAGATGGTGAGAATGAATGATGATTTTGAAGATGCTAATTTTTTTATTTTTATACTGTGTTGTCCAGATGAATATTTTTAGCCTCTTAACAAAGTTGGTTGAATCTATTGAGTTTGAAAACCTATATGTAAATTAGTGAACTAAGTTGAGATGATTGATCTATTTACCTATGGTTGAAGATGACCAACTCAAAGAAATATAGAGTCAATTAGAGTGACTGTGTGTTAAACCTATACATAGAATGTTAGATAGAGTTGATAGATTTGATCTAGTACTATAAAAATGAACTTAATAATAAATGATGATTTTAAATAAAAACATGCAAGGGTTAGTTCACATCAGGTTCACTAGAATGTATACAAGGGAAAGCGAAGCTAATCTATAAATAAATCCTATCTTGGAGAAGATAAATCATACTAAACCTTCTACTTATTACTCCATTTATATAATCATGGTCATGACCAATATGGATCTACTAAAACCTAAGGGATCTATTACCACATGATATCACTAGAGGGGTTTCCAAATCCTATAGTCAAGTAATAACACACAATAACCCTAGCTAGGTCCTATGTTTTTCTTATCAAATTAAATGATAAATAAATTAAAACTAATCTAGTGTTCACCAAATCATGTGGCATAAAATGAGGGTAATAAACATAAAAATAAACATGCATAGAATAACTCTAATTAAGTAAATATAGATATAATCATAATGCATGGAGAGGGAAAAACATTAAAAAATAATTACTTATGCTACTTCTATCTACTAAATAGAGGAATAAGAGTTATAAATACTTACCTTGAAGATGAACACATCAAGAATCAATATATCCCTTGGCAAATAGTGATTTGCAAAAAGTTGTTATGGTTTATAAGGATTATTATGATAGGCTAGTTCTAGGCCATATTAATTTTCCTATGAATCCAAGAATTTTCCACAAGAGAAGTTTCTTATCTCTTAGTGTAAACCATAAACAATCACTCCTCAAGTATAATGGTAGAACAGTAGAATGTAAAGAAGCACAAATGAATGATTAAATCTATATCTCTAATGAAAATGGCAAAAAGGATGTGTTTATAAAGCTAGATATAACCCTAAACTCTTCTAAAGTTTTAGCCAACAAAGTCAGCCTAATTAACCCTATTATTTATTACATAAATTAGTTAGGTCCTAGAATAGGTTAGTTGGGGCCAACCTAATCCTGTAACATGCTTATATTTTAAGAACGGGGTCAGACTAAGCTAAATTTGTTCAATAAATGATAAAAATAGGTTTTGTTTTAGGTAGGGGCTATTTAAGGTAGTGAATTACTTGGAAGAGTGTTTAAAGGAGGTGTCAAATTTTAGGTAAATATATAGGAAAGGTTTGTGTTGGTTTCAGGTGGTGGTAAAGGGAATAATAATCTTGAAAATCATCAATGGTCTACCCACCCATTCTCGGTACACCATTTAAGGCATGCACTTAGAGAGATTGAGACTCGAAGGGTTCCTACAAGAGAGAAAACATCAGTAATTGATAAATTTTAAAAATATTGTGTATATACACAAAGGATATATATATATATATATATATATATATATATATATTATGAATGAATTTTAAGCATACATGTAGGGTATAAGATATTTAATTAATTGCACGAATACATGGTCTTCCTAATAGAATATTATTATGGAGGTAATTAGGCATGACTTGAAAAATTATGGCTATTATTCGAGGGCCCATAATAACATTTAGTTTAATTTGTCCTAATAATTTTTCTGGGATATTGTCAAATCACTAAATATTCTTTTTTAGATAATTGATATCATTTGCCTCAATACCAAGTAGGTTAAGTAAGAATATATTAAAAATGTCTAATCCTAATCCATAGTCCACTAAAACTTTCTTAAATGCCTTATTTTGAACTTGAATTTTAATATACAATGGTAGATGTTGATCTATAATGTATTTATGAGGTGAGTCTTATTTTTAAAAAGAGATGATTTCCTTTATCCATCATATTTTATTAATAAGAGAAGCCACATAAGGTGGTTCTAAATCATTTGGTAAATTTTTATTATGTAAAGATACATAAATAATTTATTTTTAAATAGACATTGTTTAAAGTAATTTTTATCACTCTGGAGTGCACCCTACTTGAAAATGTGTAAAATACACCCTCTCTCTAGCTAATACAATTAGAACTTCTCAAAGTGTGGGTGACTCTTTGGTGAGAAGAACCTCCAGAGAGGGTTGGTTCCCTTTACATTTATCAATTATTTCTAACTACTATGATTTATAGATGGAAAAGGGCAAGGGAAAACTAAAAAAGAAATCCTAACTAATGGGGTGAGGCACTTGAATTTTTCAAATCCTACGAAGTTACTAAAATCAATGCACACATATAATCGAATGAAATATATAATTCTATCCTTAAGCATAAATATTTTAGATGAAGGGTTGAAACCTCTTCAAATGGCCTAAAAAAAGGTTTAGATATAGAAAGATAGGTGAGGAAAGGATCTGAAAAAGGACAAAAATATAACTTATACACTAATGCACAATAAAATACACACTATTCTTCTTTTCCAAACTGAGATTCAAAATAAAAATTCTTTTATTGATCATTGGTCTAGCTTACAATTTCTTTCTTTCGACTTCAGGGATATTTCTAAATGGCTTGATTAAGCCAATAAATAAACTTTTCAAAACATAAAATATCCTTAATTGGTATTCTAAAAAGGGAAAGGGTTAGTCTTGGTTAATTAACTCAAGACTTAACACCTTTTATAATGTTTAGAACATAATCTTTTCCCTTTAAAAAATTTACATGCCTCTCCAAACTTTGGCATAGAATTATGGCAATGGTGCCAAGTTTGAAAGGTTATTTTAAAAAAATAAACAATACACTCTCCAAAAAAATTCAAACATGTATGAATCCAAGGTTGGCATAGAAGTGTGGATGATGGGTCCATTAAAAGTCAAACTTCACCTTTGCATGGAAAACTATGCAAAATCTCTAAATAAGGAACTCCATTTGATCTATTTGAAAGATGATCTGGAAGAAGAGATTCTTCCCTTTTGTATGGAAAACAAGGAAGATGAGCAACAAGCTTGTCTAGTCAACTCCAACTCAAGACCAATCAACCTCCAATGGATGGAGAACTACACTTGGACTACCTGAAACGTTGAATTATTTAGATTGCATGAAAAACAAGGAAGATCATGATTTTCATCAAATAATCAACTGAAACTTTGACCAATCCACTAAAAATATCCCTTGATTTCATGGACAAGGATCTTGATTAGTGGGAGATATATTTAGATTGAATTCCTTGTCTATTTCCCAACAATCTACTCTCAATTTCTTGTTTTTGTGCATGCATTTCTTTGGCACTTATCTATTTATCACTTTCATCTCTATTTGCTTGCTTATTTCTCTTAGACTTTTGTCTCCCAGATAAATTTTTCAAGACTTCTTTCTTATGCAATTTTCTTTTATATCTTCTATGTTTATCCTATGCTTCTGTTCATTCCCTTCAGGTCCTTTTCCATAGAAATTGCATTTCCTTTAGACTTTTCTCAAGACTTTTCCTTGGCTATTTTATCATGGGTAAAATGTCCACAGGAATTATCTTAGACTTATTCTTTTAGACTTTCCTTTGGATAAAAGTCTGAAGGAATTATCCCATTTGGACTTTTACCTTGAGCTTTCAGGTTATTTCAATTGCTTGCCTCGAACAAAAAGTCTGAAGGAAATGTTTCCTTCAAGATTTTGTCTTAATAACTTTAGAAAATAAAGAGTCCTTCGGGGCTTCAAAAATGACCCTTCAAAAACTTGGAGAGTGAATCTCTCAAAGGGCACATATCCTTCAATATTCTTGCAAACATCCCTTGAAATCTTGAAGTGAACCTTATTGAAGGGTAGATACCCTTTGAGATTCTTTTTAAGTGACTTTTCTAAAAATGTCCTTCGGTAACTAGAAGATGCCCTTCAAGATTTTGTCCAAGAGACCCTTCAAAAGCATAAAAGGCACACTTGCCTTTGAAAAGTCCTTCAAATTTTCCTTAAATGTACTTTCTTGAAGGGTACATACCCTTTAGGTTTTCTATGGATGAACTTTCCCTTTGAAAAAATAAGCCCCTTAGAATATTGAACTAGCCTTTCTTTTGGAAAAAAAAAGTGTCCAAGTGGCCTTTTTAAAGTGACCCTCCAGACTTTGTCTTTTGAACTTTATTTAAGGGTACATATCCTTCAGGATCTTGTAAAATGCCCTCTTCAAAAAATTTGGAAAGTCCTTTTCTTGAATTTATCCCTTAAAACTTCTATTTGAGCTTTCCTGAAGGGTACGTACCCTTCAAGATTTTTGGAATGAACCTTCCTAAAGGGCACATACCCTTCAAGATTCTCAAACTACACCTTTTCCCTACTCTTTATAATTCTTTTAGACTAAATGTAGAGTCCTTTGAAATCTACTTTTCCCTCAAAAAAAATTCTAAGGAAATTGTTCCCACTCTGAGCTCGAAGAAATTTTGAGAAGACAACACTTGGAAAAGAGAAAATGTGGGAAAGAGTCCACTTGGAAAAAATTCAAAAAAATAAACCTATATTCTACTTCTGATCCCTTACTTTCATCTTTAAGTAAAAATACAGGCCTGTAGGTTAATTTTATAACTAAATGTGACATTTTAAGTAAGAGAAATGGATTTTGAACTTGTTGTAGGTGTTTTTCCCTTGCATGGACTGTAGATTGTCAATGACCCCCAAAAAAGCTCAAAAGGTAAATTTGATCATCATTCATCTTCATGATTATTTGATCAATCTGTTGGCAAACACGAACCATATGAAAAACCTCACTATCACCTTAAACTTAATCTCCATACTTGTATTATCCTCATGATCATAAGCACTTGTCATTATATCTTGATAAAGACCTTTCATACTTGATTTTGTAACATTGTTGTAGGTCCTCATCATGATTGTATTTGATACTGGAATGCCTACATATCCATTTATTCATGCCTTTAGATTATAATTCAATAATTTGACCAACTATGTAAAGGAATTTACCATTCTTGGGAAAGTTTTGAATAGTAGGGGTAGTAATTTGGCCTTGACAAGCCAAATTACTAATAATTTTAGTGACTCTTAGGGTTTGAATAACCTGCTAGTCAAAGAACTCAAAAGCTTTGGTTATGACAAACTTGGATATACATTGAAAATTGGAAAAGTTGTATACAAAAACACAAAAGGGAAATTGACTCAACAATAACAACATGTGCACATGTGCACTTAGAGGAAAGGACAAAAAAATTATTGAAAGGAAAAATAACTACTATTGGAAGCATGTGTTGAAAATCACTTAGAGGAATGAAACTAAATTTAGTCTATTTTGTTCAAACCAACCTCCATTTTATTGGTCATAGATCAAAAATAAAGCTATTTGATGCCCCATAGAATCTTGAAATATATTTTCCATCTCTTGATAGCTCTTTTTTACAACTAGGAGCAATTAGATGCTCATGTATTCTTGATGGTGTAGCTGGGATCCCAACCTCCATCCTTAGGTACATTTATTGTAGGTATGGATCCAAGACCCAATAATCATACTCTCAAATCTATGTAATTTACAAAAACATCTTCAATTACTAATCTTGATCATGTAGACTAGCATGTTGCATCTTCTTCATCATATCTTCAAGGCTGACCTCTAAGAGAGATGATTTTGATTTTATGACTTCTTGAGGCCATTTATGTTCATAATTAGCTTCCAAAAGTGTATAAACATTTAGATATGATGAAAGAGGTTGATAACCATGATTGAGATATTTAAACATGTCATCTTCTATGAAAACAACCACTTCTTGCTTGATGAAAGCACTCTTCTCATCCTGCAATAGACCACATTCTAGTAAAGAATACCCTAAACAAAATATATTAAACAAATCAAAAGACTTGATCTCCTAAATTTAAATTATAATTAGAACATAAGGCTACAAATTATCTTCAACTTATTGTTGTAATTCACACTCATTTTATGTCACTTCTACAAGATCTTGTTATTCGTGATGGATGACAACCCTTATTGGATCAATAAGCTCATGGAAAACACCTTCAAGTTGAATAATTGAAGTTTTTTATTCTTAAATTTCATCATCTACTCTCAGCTAATCTTCAAATATAGTATCAACCTCTTTGACTTCATCAATTTCATCTTTTACACTAAGTGTGTCAATGATAATGTCATCCTTATGATCATGCAATACTGTTTCATCTCGATCTACATCAGCTATAACTCCTTCATTTGATTTAAAAAAGATAGGTTTCTTCTATAGGATAGGCACATTAGATCCCTAAAATTATTCAATAAGATGAGAAAGGTATAATGGTTATTCCATATGTACTTAATTTTGCTCCTAAGTCTACTGAACCTAAACAACTATCACCTCCTCTCTCTACACTATTTCTTGAATTGCTTTCCATGAAGGAAAGGATTTGGGATTTTGAGGGGTAAAGAGTGAGGAATAAATTTTAATAGTGATTGTAGGGTTGATTTCATCATTTTATCTTATGTTTGGTTGTTGTATTTGACTCCAAGTTGGAAACTTGGGTTTAAGTGCGTCTAGTATTGTAAATATTGCATCTTGAGGCATGATTGGGAAAGTTTCTTGCTGAGATGGACTTGAAATCCATGGATATAGATATGGGGTAGTGAGAGGTATTGATGTTTGAGACTGAGATTACTTATCAAATAACTCTTATTTTTAAGTTGACAACTCTTTAACAATCATTTGGCTTACCCTCCTCATTTCCTCTACTCATCATGAAAATTCAGAGAGTTTTGGAAAGATGATTGATCTTAGAATGGGTAAGGCTCATATATATGAGGTGAGATGCATATGAATCATGGTTATAAGATTGGTATACATATTCATATTGCTGATAAGGCTCTGTATACTCTTCATATGACTAATATGGGTCATAGGGATCATATTAGAAATGTTGAAAAGGAGAATAATGATGAAATTCTTCTCTATAGGCTGCCATATCCTATAAATACATGAAGATAATTGAAATTATGATAAATAATGTACCTTTTCCTTGATATGAGAGACATAAGAGTAATAAAAACTAGATCTAAAGATGATGTACTACAAGCTGGTCCAACTGGGCATGCTAAAAATTGTTATCACTCTAGAGTGCACCCTGCTTGAAGATGTGTAAAACACACCCTTTCTCCAACTAATAGAATTTGAACTTATTAAAGTGTGGGTGACTCTTTGGTGAGAAGAACCTCTACAAAGGGCTAGTTCCCTTTACATTTATCAATTATATCTTACTACTGTGATTTCTAGATGGAAAAGGGGAATGAAAATTGAAAAATAAATCTTATCTAATGGGGTGATGCACCTAAATTGTTCAAATCCTCTGAATTTACTAAAATCAATGCACACATATAGTCAAATGAAATCTATAATTCTATCCTTAAGAATAAATATTTTAGATGAAGGGTTGAAAACCTCTTAAAATGACTTATAAAAAGGTTGAGATAGATAAAAATAGGTGAGGAAAGGACCTAAAAAAGGAGAAAAATCTCACTTCTATGTTGATGCACAATCAAATACACACTATTCTTCTTTTCCAAACTCAGATTCAGAACAAAAATTCTTTTATTGATCACTAGTCCAGCTTATAACTTATTTCTTCTAACTTTAGGGATCCTTCTAAATGGCTTGATTAAGCCAATAAATAGACTTTTCAAAACCTAAAATAGCCTTAAGTGTCATTATAAAAATGGAAAGGGTTAGTCTTGGTTAATTAACTCAAGACTTAACACCTTTTACAATGTTTATAATATAATTTTTTCCCTTTATAAAATTTGCATACCTCTCCATAATTTGGTGTAAAAGTATGGCAATGGGGTCAAGATTGAAAGGTTAATATTTTAAAATAAACAATACACTCTTCAAAAAATTTCAAACATGCATGAATCCAAGGTTGGCATAAAAGTGTGGATGGTGGGCCCATTGAAAGTCAAACTTCAACTTTGCATGGAAAACTATGCCAAATCTCTAAATAAGGAACTCCATATGATTTATTTGAAAGTTGTGCTAGAAGAATATATTATTCCCTTTTTCATGGAAAACAAGGAAGATGAGTAACAAGCTTGTCTATTTAACTCCAACTCAAGACCAGTCAACCTCTAATGGATGGAGAACTCTATTTATACTACCTAAAATGTTGAAAGCTTTGGATTGCATGAAAAATAAGGAAGAGCATGATTTCCATCAAATAGTCAACTAAAACTTTAACCAATCCACTAAAAATAGCCCTTAATTTTATGGACAAGGATCTTGATGAGTGGGAGATATATTTAGATTGAATTCCTTGTCTATTTCTTAGCCTTTTGCTCTCAGTTTCTTTTTTTTGTGCATGCATTTATTTGGTACTTATCTATTTATGGCTTTTATCTCAATTTGCTTTCCTATTTATCTCAAACTTTTGTCTCTTAGACAAAATTTCCAAGACTTATTTATTTTGCCATTTTCTTTGGTATCTTCT
Organism: Torreya grandis; assembly: GCA_037957365.1. Taxonomy (NCBI): domain Eukaryota; kingdom Viridiplantae; phylum Streptophyta; class Pinopsida; order Cupressales; family Taxaceae; genus Torreya; species Torreya grandis. The sequence continues at coordinate 357,128 of JARHVA010004247.1, forward strand.
ATGTTTATCCTATGATTCTATTCATTCTTTTTGGGTCCTTTCCTGAGGAATTGCATTTATTTTAGACTTTTCTCAAGAATTTTCCTTGGCTATTTTCCCACGAGCAAAATGTCCACAAGAATTATCTCAGACTTATTATTTTTTACTTTCCTTCAGATAAAAGTCTAAAGGAATTGTCCCATTCAAAAATTTTCCTTGAGATTTTGGGTTATTTCAATTACTTACCTCAGATAAAAAGTCCAAAGGAAATGTTTCCTTTAGGATTTTATCTTAATAACTTTCCAAAAGAAAGAGCCCTTTGGGCCTTCAAAAATGACCCTTCAGAAACTTGGAGAGTGACTTTCCTGAAGGGCACATACCCTTCAATATTATTTCAAACATCCCTTGAAATATTGAAGTAAACCTTCTCAAAGGGTAGATACCCTTCGATATTCTTACTGAGTGACTTTTCTAAAAATTACCTTTGATAACTTGAAGATGCCCTTCAATATTTTATCCAAGTGACCTTTAAAAATAATAAAAGGTACACTTGGCCTTGAAAAGTCCTTTAGATTTTTTGTAAATGTAATTTCCTAAAGGGTACATACCCTTTAGGTTTTCTATGGATGAACTTTCCCTTTACAAAAATAAGCCCCTTAGAATTTTGAACTGACCTTTCTTTCAAAAAGAAGTGTCCAAGTGACCTTTATAAAGTGACCCTCTAGACTTTGTATTTTGAACTTTCTTGAAGGGTACATTCCCTTTGGGATTTTATAAAAGGTCCTCTTCAAAAAATTTGGAAAGTCCTTCACTTGAATTTGTCCCTTAAATTTTTTTTTTTGAGATTTCTCAAAGGGTACATTCCCTTAAAGATTTTTGAAATGAACCTTCTCGAAGGGCACATACCCTTTGGGATTCTCAAATTACACCTTTTACCTACCCTTTGTAATTCTTTTTGACTAATTATAGAGTCCTTTGAAATCTTCTTTTCCATCGAACAAAAAGTTCGAGGAAATTGTTCCCACTTTGAGCCCAAAAAAATTCTAAGAAGACAACAATTGGAAAAGAAAAAATGTGGGAAAGAGTCCACTTGGAAAAAATATGAAAAAATAAACCTATATTATGATTTTTATCCCTTGATTTCATCTATAAATGAAACTACAAGCTTTTAGGTTAATGTTATAACTGTATGTGACATTTTGAGTAGGAGTTATGGATTTTGAACTTGATGTAGGTGTCTTTCCCTTGCACAGATTGTAGATTGTCAATGACCCCAAAGAAAGCTCAAAATGTATATTTGATCATCATTCATATTAATTATTACTTGATTAGTCTATTAACAAACATAAACCATATGAAAAACCTCACTGTCACCTTAAACTTCATCTCCATGCTTGTATTCTCCTCATGATCATAAGCACTTGTCACTAAATCTTGATAAAGACATTTCTTACTTGATTATGTAACATTTTTTTAGGTCCTCATCATGATTTTATTTGATACTTGACTACCTATATATCCCTTTTTTTCATTCCTTTAGACTATAATTCACTAGTTTGACCAATTGTATAAATAAATTGACCGTTCTTGGGAAAGTTTTGAATAGTAGGAGTAGTAATTTGGCCTTGACAGGCCAAATTACTAACAATATTTTTTTTAGATAATTATTGGGATATATATTTTGTAATTGATTCATGACATCATATCCTTTGGATTGATTAGCTTGTTTGGTGGCTAGTGGTGGGATTTGAGGATGGAAATCATAAAGTTCTTTGGTTTTTACTACTAGTTGGGTCACCTTACCCCTTTGTGTTGTGACATTTTGGAATGTCATATCTAATATAATCCAAGGGCCAATATATGAAGTACAATGGTATTTTTCAATGTTATGAAAATAGGGGTAGGAATAATATGTGACATGCATGCCCTTTATCGTCTAATGGTAACAAGAGGAAACTCATATTGATTGTTCTAATATTATGATTGGATAAAGTTTTGGGATTGTTAATTGTTAATTTTAGATTTATTTGTGTTATTATATTTGATCATTTTAACTCATTTTATTACATAATTGATCCAAATAATATACACTATCCATATATAAAAATATGAAAAGATTACCTTCATGATATATGCTAACTAGAAATGTTCATTCATCATGGCCATGATTACTATGTATGAGTAGTTATTAATTAGAAATTGGGTTTGAAAATAAAACCTTGAGGCTAAAATATGAAACATTAGAAGTATGAAACCCTAAGGGAAACCTAAGAATTGGAATGATTAGATATGTGTATGTTAGTATGGGTTCAAAAATATGTTTACCCTAAATTGGTTTTTGAAACCTTAATATAATAGTGAAGTATAATGTTTTAGATATTAAGATATGGCAATCAAGAATACATATGAATATAAAATACTTAAATTAATTGAATTAATTTGACAAGTGTCATATGTTAAATATAGTAAGTAAAAAAAATAGATGAGTACGTAGATCTTATAGTTTATTGTCTAATTATGGTTGTATTTTGGAAGTGGAAATTAGACTAAATTAGGCATGTGATTCATCTAGTTTAATAAAAATAGTTCTATTTATGTTTGGTCAGTTATATTGATTTGGGTTAGTATCAACTATTGATATTGATGTGTGTATAAATAAGTGATTTTTACCGTATAGTCACCTTATCTTGTCTATATAATCTTTGTATGTGAAATTCCAAACCATTATTATTCATAAAACTCTAGAAATTAGCCTCCTTTAAATTAAAACTATAAGTTTATTTATGGGGGCTATAAACCTACAAAAATTGAAAAAATGTAATGGGTTAGACTGACCCCAATCACCCTCATTTTATTATTGACACTGCCTATGTGTTTGATAATTTTAGGATGGAAATCAAGTAAGATGTGGCTATTCCACCTTTCATGATTATGTAATTATGCACCTTTAATATATGTATGCATCTAATGATTCATATTTTATGCTTGACAATGCTTAATTTGAGTTAGATTTGGGATGCTTCAAACATCAATTTTGATTATTCCTAGTGATAGATTCATAATTTGGGAATAATAAGGTACATTTTTTCCATGTGTAATAGTTTACAGATGTCTACCAAATGAGTTCCAAGTCCCATTTCAAGTGAGACCTTGATTTATTTATATATAAGTACAATTCAGTGGTTTCACATGTCACCAACACACTAGGAAGATATGTTGAACCTTAGGAAATGTTTGGTTTTAAAAAATAACCATTTTTGGGATAGGGTCAGTTCTAAATAAATTAGGTTAGTATTGACAAGTGATACTAATTTGAAACTGACATAATTGATGTGTTTACAAAAACAGTGAACTAAAATCCTAGAGATGTTTATGTAGGATATTGAGTAGGTTTTAAATGAACATTGAGTTTATTATAGGTTTGTAACATCATAATGGAAGGATAAAATTCATAAGATGGCATGTGGGTGTGAGAGAATGGTATATTAGGACCATGTTTATGTTCTCAAGTCATGTATAGTAAGTGTATGCCAAGCTTGACATTGTCAAATAATTAATACCATATTTTTGTATCTACACTAGGATATTAGACAATGATAGAGTTATGTTTAGTGTATGACCATATCTCCTTATCATTTATGCAGATAGACTAAAACTAAAATTTTATTGGAATTCAATGAAAATGTTAAAAACACCTCTATTCGTATTAGCTCTAGTGAATCATTTTTTAAATAGGATAAGAATTAGGTAGAAAACAACTACATAAGGTAACCTTTATTTATAAATTACTTAATGGGTGTGAGAGAAACACTCAAATTATGGCATCATATGAATTATTGAGTGATGGGTTTGGTGGGTAGCACAATAAAACTTGAAACATACCCCACGATGGGTGCAAAAAATATTGGAGAAATATTTGACACTAGGAAAATATGTTATTTTTGTAATAATGAAGGGTACAAAGTCCCCCATCTATTATAAGGGGATATTCTCTTTATTGAAAATAGGAAAAACAAAAACAACCTTATTTATAAAATTTATAGGTGGAAAATGATAGGTTTTATTAATTTCTACCTTCAAGAGAAAAATGAAAAAGATATAAGATGAAGAGTCACACATGAATAAGCAAATGTATATCTTTCCCTTTGCATGATAAAGAATAATTCAAAACTAGCTTGATAGTTTGAAAATAAAACAAATATTGTTTGAGAGTTGAGGGATACACATTAAATGAAATAAAAATGTGCATCTACATAGAGAAGCCAAAAGACAAATAAATCTGAAATTTACCTTATATTCTTTAATGGAATATAAAGTTTCCTTCTCCATTCCTTTCAAGAAAAATTACAATAATCATCAAAAAACCATTGTACAATATCCATTTCTCTTGTTTATATATTTAAGAGGGAATGGGCTAACCCTTTACATTTTCATTTTTTCCCTTTTATAAAATTACATTTACATTTCATTTTTTTAATAAAATACAAAAATAAAATCCATTAATTTGAACACTACAAAAAGAAAATAAAATATGATAAAATGGATTTGAAAATCTTCTTAGGATGTATTCCCAAAGGAAGGATCTATGCTTGATGAATCTAATTATTGTGAATCTAATCACCATTATATTTCCCATTATCTTTAGATGTTTTAAATATTCTAAATTTATTTACAAATTAAACAATGACATATTTATTTGGAATTACTATATTAATGCATTGGATCAAACACATATTTGATACCATCATCATAATATTATTAGCTTTTGAGAACTCTATCAATTGTGAATTCAACTCCCCCAGTGAAGTATGAATTTTTATAACATTAGTCCTAAAAGTGACATTGAAAACTCCCTCTTTGAATAATTCTTATTTGACCAAATTTTCAAACTGTTCCTTCACCACATCCACTGGGTGTTGCCAATTAGCATCTTCCCTGGTCATGTCAAAATGCATGTTACATACATTTGAACAATCATAAAAAAATATTTCAAATCTAATCTTGGTCTTCTTCTTTAAAAATTAAATATCTTTATTCAAAATTTCTTTCTTTTTTTAAGATACACTCAAACCAATACTATTACAAATCATTTTACTTTCTATCATATATTCCCATTTTTAAAAGAAATAAGCATATATGGATGACATATCTTCTATTTTATATTTCACATTATCCTAAATGGTGAGCTCCTTTTGATGTCATTTTATTTTTTGGTCCACTTTATTTTATTCTGACTTAATATTTTCATACATTTTCACCATTTATTTAATATATTTCAATCCATCAAGAAGTAAATGTTATATCGAAGCCTCAATATTATTTCCATAGCCATTATACCATATTATGGTGGGTATATTTTATTTTATAACTTTGGGGATCTAATATGTAATGTCATATTTAAAATTGGTCAAAGTGTCCATTGGAATTACAAGCTACTTACATATTCAGTGAGCTTATGAACCTAATATTTCAATTCCTCTTGATTCAACTCATCTTGTTCATATATTTTTATCATGTATTCATGAATATCTCTAATATTATGCATTTTTTCTAATGAGTGGACATTCCCAATGAAATCTTATTTAGGGTGTAATTTGACATGGTCATTTCCTCCTTATTTTTTTCCACAATTAGTTCAACAATTTATACAATTTGATCTCCCAAGTAATCAAATAAAAACATGTAGTTTGTCTTACATTTATTTGGAGGAGATGTCACTAAACATTTTTATATAACATCAAAATAAATAAAATGTGTATCTACCACTTTTTTGTCTTTCTTAATAGTGTTTTCATCCACTAGAATGTGGTATCACTAAAACTAGTCACTTATAGACCCAAATAAATTGAATTTGATGGTGAAGTAGGTTTCTTTGGTGGAGTAAAATGTGGAGAATGAGGAATATAAATAGATGAGGGAATAAGTAAGTTAAAATATGTTGATATACATCGTTAACTATTCCTATAATAGTTGATTGATATAGTCTTTAAATAGAGGCAATGTATTATTATGTAGTATTATCAATTAATAGATAAAAAATCTCTTATTTAGGAGAATTCAATTGTTTCTACATGAACCTATTGATCTATAACTTCACCATCATGGTAGAGCATTCACCACATGTCTTGGTTAACTTCTTAGGATAATTTGGTTCTTCTTCATCACCATTTCATCTTGAAGTGGATAATGGGTGGGATTTAGTGCCAAAGTTTCTAGTGATGACCAATTTGTTTACCATTGAAAGAGTTAACTTTGGTGGGGCTAAGGACATAGACTTATTTGATCCACTAGATCTCATGTTCTTTATAAGATTCTCATTGAACCAATTAATTTATTTATCCATTTCTAATTTAGTCTAAATCTACAATTCATTTAATTTTTTAATAGATCAATTCATCATAAGAAATGGTGAGGTTATAACTCATTCAGTATGAGAAGGTCAATAAATCCACTTCCATCATTTTCCATTCCTTTAGTTACCAAAGTAATAGTGAATGTTTTGATATGATCTAAACTCAACTAACCCTCATCTTTCCTTCATACTTCTTAGTCATCAACATAGTCTAATTAGTAGTCTCTAAGTGATATATATATAGACACTCAATTATCACCACTCTCATGTCAAAATTGCAAGTCTAAATGAATTCCTATAATAATACATAAATTGGACCAAAAACACCAAAACACTCTAATTCATCTACATACATCACATGTAATTCCTTACTCATGTCAATATATCCCTAATTAGGGAATTATATTATATGCAATCTTTATCTTATTCTAATTCATCTCTAGTCAAACAATGACCTAGAAAAGTGATGTTTTTTGGCCAATAGTACATGACAACTAATCAAATTCTAAGAATTTTAAAATGCCTAATCAGATTCACATAACTAATTAAATCTAATTAAATGCTTAAGTGAAAAATCCATATCAAATTACTTAATATCTAATTTAAAAAAATGAAAATTCAATAAATATTTGAAAATGTGACATCATTAGTCACAAAGTCAAAAATATAATTCATGCCTAATAAATGCAACAAATATTTGATTTGTGTAAGCCATGCCTATTAATTTTTCCCTTCTAAAATATTAATAGCATTTTCTCTCCAAAGTTAAATCAATATTGGACCACACATCTTGTTCTTAAGATGGATAGTCAGTGTCATTTTAGGAATAATATAAATATAAGAGCCTCCATGGACAATTAAAAAAGCTTCATTGTGCAAATAATTAATGCTAAAATATTGCTAAAAGCTTCACCATTTATTCATTTGAATTGATCAAATCCATTAGTGTAAAAGGGAAGATTCCATTAGAATGAAAAAATGCATTGAAAAAGACTCTTACTCCATAAATCGAGCACATGCACTTGCCAAATAATTTCTAGGTAGGGTCCTAAAGGAAGGTAAATGTATTGTTTATCTTCTCTTATTGATTTCCTTATCTAGTAATTATAGATCACCCTAGGGAAAAAACATAGAGTGTTAGTTGTTGAATTCATTTTTTATTTCATTCACTAACATTTTATTATCCTTCTTTGTATTCTTACTCTACATAATGGTATGCTTGATGGGACTCAAATCAAAGAAATAATCAGTGACCCATGATGCCCCCTCAAGAGGGCAGGTGAGGATGAAATATATACATGAGATTTCAAAAAGAGATGAAATAAATTAGAATTAAATTGGCCCAAAAAAGGGTAGTCTTGGTTAATTTATAATAAGGTGCCCTAGTAGGGAAGAATGGATCATTGGGTCTAATGAGATTTCCCAGAAGGGAATATTTGATTGTTGATCAATTGAAATGGTTTTCCCTAATAGGGTAGAGGTGTGTTTTGAGAAATAATAACTATTCACATGATTAACTAGTTGGGGTATAATAGACAAGGAAATCTCTTATTGTAACATTATTGAGTAGACTTCCAACATCTTGATTTTTGATATAACACCAAAATGGTATGCACCACGATATAAAATACCATGATGACCAACACATAATGTGCATAAGGATCAAACCTTGATCTGATAGACAAATTATAACATTTTACCAATGATGAAAAACCATTATGGTAAAGCCATCATTGCCAATGGATAGACTCAAATAAATTACTTAATAGGAAACACCATAATGATTCCCTAGTCAATATTTGGGACTGAGTTAAGGTGACAACATAAAAGGGAAATAAACAAAATTTAAAAAACAATCAAACAAAAATAAAAATAAATGATAAAAACTATCCAATCGCTTCTATAAATGTACCAAGTATAATAAAAATATGCCAAACGTGGTTTGGGAGACCCATGATGCCTTTATGAGGGGAGAGCAAAAAAAAAATTTGATGGATGGGTCCATAAATAGAAGAAATAAACATGTGTTTTAGTATAATAGGATGATAAATGAAGTAATTAAAATAGTATGGCTCAAAATTTTATCAAACTATAAAATAATGAGCTTCCTATGAATAAAAAAGGATCACAAATAGACCTATGGGGTAAAAATTCAAAATTTTGACTATATATTCACCCTTAGGGGTGAAAAATATTCATTTTACCCTTCACTATTTCAATTTGGAAATCTAATATTTATGTACGAGAGAGATGAGGATAATGGCTAATATCACACACTAGAGACACTTAGGGAGCAAGTTCGAGAGTACCAATGGCCATCGAGGAGTGGGTCATTGGTAAGTACCTTTTTTGGTTTTTTATTTGGTCATTAATTGCATTTAATGCTAGGTATAAAATTAAGAAATGGTAACCTCAAAATTTTCAATTTTTTGAAAATGGAGAAGTCAACAATGATAATGGTGAAGTTGTAGATAAATTTTAGTGATCTTAGCTAAATCCTTGAGATCAAGGCTAAATCAGTGACCTCACCAAAATGGGTAGGAATCACCAAATTAACAGGATCACCAAGTTGGATAGGAATCATGAAAATATTAATAAAATTGGTTAATAAATGAGGCCATTCAATCAAATAACAGACTCACTTTATCATACAATATATTAGAAATGGTAAATTCATTAGAATCAACTAGGTATAATTTCCAAACAATGAGATCGACCTACGTAATAGTGAATTCACGGACCCAAAAAGGAAATTAGTAAGATCTACTTGCCAAATGATGAAGATGTTTTATAAAATGGTGAAGTTTCCAATGAAAATGATAAGGTTACTAAAAATGGCAAATGGGCTTGGAAAAAAGGGAACCGTGATAGAAAAATAAAATTCTATGTCTAAAACTAGAAAAAAATAGTAAATTTATCAACTAGAATATAAATAGACAAGTGACTAACTTGGTTTTATTTTGTTTGTGTTATACAAGAGTGTGTAAGAGTTGTGATGGCATGTGAGTGGAAATTGTGGGTACTACACCAGCCCAAGATCATGATAGAGGAGATAGTGGGGCTCTTTGAGGTAGTGGATTTGTGAAATATAGCCTAGATTCCATTTATTCGAATGGATCATGCCTATTTTATAGTGTTAGTAGAGTGTTGACATTCAAATATTTCTACTTTCCACCTACCTACTAGAGAGGTGAATGTGACCTTTGAGAATGTACACAATATTTTGTGAGTGCCTATTGGGATAAATAATTTTATTGGATGTCAGAGGGAAATATTAAAGTATTTGAGGATCTCATTAGTGTGATGGACCTTGTGATTATAGATGGGTCTATTGACATCGATACATTATAGGACCTGGCTTAGACTCCAATGGCTATTCCATGAGTGGTACCACTTCCACCATAGTTTTCAATACCTTATGAGGTATTGATATTGATGGTTCTTTTCAATGACCTCCTATTGGATAATAAGAGTAGGTGATTCTTTTAGATTTGGATTATAATAGTGGTTTGATATATGCTTGATTACACTACTCACTTTGTATGGGGTTCAATGACATTGGCATAACTATATCTAACTTACACATGATCGTGTATTGGAGGGGACACAATATTGGCAACAACACTTTGTTCATTGCTATAGAGAGACTATTTGTAAAATGGTTCCAGAGAGGACCTTAGGATCTTGTGTCTTATGGTTGGTCTAGATAAGAATGGGGCTATGATGCCATCTAGGGTATTTCTATTTTTACAAGTGAGCCATTAATGAGATGGTAGATGGTGATTTTATCTAGAAGTCATATATGATGATGTAATTTAGCTAGATAAATAATGATTTTGCATTTCATTATATGCTAACACCTTATTATATCACATGTTAGCATGACTTTATTATTGAGAGGTATAGGCTAGATAATGTATAATGGTGGTTCAAATTATAACAAGATGTGTTGAACAGGCCCCACATTTTTGCACACATTACATGAGAGATTAGAGAGTGAGAGATATCAGTATCAAGAGCATAGGCCATCATAGATTTTGACATGGTACAACCAATAGTGAGGGATTATTCAAGTGGGGATACATATGGTGACATGAATGATGCCTATATAACATGATGGATAGTATTTTGACCTATTTGATTGATCATACCTTAGCCCCAACAACTAGGGTAGCCTGGGAGAGTTAAATAGATGAGGGATGTAGGTTAGACATAATCATAGACACATATACAAGGATAAGTTATCGATAAGCATGTGATACCATAGGTTATCCCCTTATTTATATTTTTAGGTTTTAGTAGCATAACTTTCATAGTTGGTTATTGAGATCCCTATGTAGCATATAAAAAACATCCTTTAAAACTCCCATTTCAACAAGTTTGTGACGAAGATGGAGATGGATATGGGGGTTACTACCCATTGATATATATATATATATATATATATATATATATATATATATATATATATATGGTTGAGGTATCAGGTGAAGACTTAGGCCATGGTACATGGATGGGAGAAGTTGGGACCTCTGACACAAGTGTTGATAAAGGTATAAGAAAGACTAAGACCTCTAGAACAAACATGGATATTGATATAAGGTATTTTTGGATCTCTTACACTTTGACGTCAACAGATGACTAGGCTCTTATTTATAAGCTATATTTTGAGATCACAACACATTTGTCAGATATTATAGGACTAAAGTAGGAATTAGTTGGGATACACGATGAGTTAGCTATAGCTGAGGGAGAGACTATTAGGTTATAGGGCATCATCACATACAAATATTCATATATTTATACTTTGATAGGGTAGGTGTCTCATCTAATAAGGGTATAGGCTTACTTGATAAGAGTTTAGGCATAATTTATCATGCAAGAATTAGAGCTACTAAAAATCATGGGTGAGTGAGATAGAGCTTAAGGTGATGTTCAAAGCCTCTGTGGAGAGTTGGATGAGGCTAGAAAACTTGTATCATATGGTGTTATGTATAGAGAATTGGAAAGAATCTCTTGATGTTCAAAATACATATGTTTCCTATCAAGTGGAACTTGTTATAAAACATTTATTGGTACATGTTATTTAGGAGAAGCTAAAGGATCTACATAAGATGAAGGATTAACTAGGTCTTGTTACAATTGTTCATGTGACTAATTTTATTTTATAGATGTAGCATTATTGAACAAGGCTAAATCCAAAGAAGTTTTTAAGTCAACAAAAAGTTGATCCATGTAACTTTGACTAATTTTTTGTATAGTGGATGATATAATGTGACTAGTTTGGGAAGGATTAACCAATGAAACTTTCCATTTGATAGATGAAGTGATTGTCAGTTTTGGAATTTGATATGAGGTTGATATTGGATTTGATCCTCTACTTAGATAAGGGTATGTAATTTTTATTTTGGAAAATTGGGTTGGAGCCTAGCTCCTAGTTCTATTAGTCTTAAGAAAGCTTCGTCTTGATCTTTTATGAGTTTATTATTAAATTAGCCTTGAATTGATCCCTCAATTGGAGGGCTATGTTCAAACACAAACAGGTGTTTTTCTCCATCCTTAATATATTTGGAATTTATAACGTGTCCCAAGGGATTATAAAAAAATTCTTCTTTAAAATTAGGGCCATATAAGGCCCCCCTATGAGTGTATCTAGGCATCGTTGGTATGGTTTCTAGTTTTTAAAAGCATTGAAAATGTGATCTTAGTTTGGATTGGTATTTGGAGTTTAGAATGGTGTCAAATGGTCTCTTAAATGTAGAATTGATTTTAAAAGCATTTGAACAAAGAAGTGTAAATCTTAAACAAAACTAAATTTTGGTCTTAGTTTTCTATAATTATAATTTATTAGAAAAGATCTTGAATTTGGTTGGTCTTTGGTTATAATTCATAATGAGACTGAAATAGATTCAAATGGTTAAAATTTTGAGAATTGGATCGACACAAGAAAATGCAAGTCTAAATTAGAAACAAAATGGGTAACATAACCTTACCAAATGAGCCACAAACTAGTGTTTCAAGTGGTAAACAAAACACTACAAAAAATACCAATGTTTGTTTGACAATATATACAATTTAATAGTATCAAATATAAATGAGAGGAGGCTAAATAGTTCCTTGGAACTTAGGGTGTAGGTTAACACAAGAAAACTTAAGTCCAAATTTAGAATAAAAATGGGTAGAGTAACAACTCAATGTGTAAATAGGTGACAATGTGTTTCAACTAGTTTGGTTTGATAAGTTAATGTATTTGTTTTCAAATGAGGCTATAAATACAACACAAGTTTTAAAAAAATAACTCTAAGAAATCTCATCAAAATTGACATGGGTTACGAGTTAGTCATTGAATCCTTTCAATATACTTACTTTTGAGAGGATAAAATTTAAGGTTTATTATATTAAATTATTAAACATTATTGGTAGGGTTTTTAATCCCATATTATCTTAAAATTTCATATGTAAAAGGCATTATTTAGGGGTTGTTAACCTTTTCACCCTTATGCCAATGAGATATCAATGGAAAAGTGGCTTTCTACCCTAAGTTTTCAATTGGCATACTAGAAGGTCTTGATATACCTTACGGTACATAGGTGATTTAGAATAATCAATCATTTAAATGTGAGGTCTTACAAACCATTCACCAAAGGGTCTAGTCCCTTCATGACCACTTCAACCATTGCTATCTTAGTTAAGTATTACCAATGCATCCAAGTTTTGAAGTGCATATTGGTTAAGATACCACTGGTGTTAATTCAATGGTATACCATATTGGATAATGGGGGTGGTATGATGCTAGGATGTCACTTCCTAGGTTAACAAACCCCTAAAGGGTGGTGGGAAGGCTATGAACTCCACCCCACATATTCATAAAAAATTGAAAAGGGGAAATACATACTTGATTTTTGATTCTCAAGACCCCATGAATGGGCAATAAAAGAACATACATCAAGTAAATTCTAGGATATAATGTACAGGTGTATATGAGGCCCAAATTTTGAGATAAGTCCTAACATAGATTTTTATGTTAAAGGAAGACATGCTTATGTGATAATCCATCTTGAATTGAAAAATTGAGGTCTCAATATTTTGGTAATCTATTACCATTTTACAATGTAATGGCTGAATGTGATTCATAAATGACACCAACAACATGCTCTTTCTTACACTTCTTATGAAATTTTGTAATTTGTCTATGAAATTCAATCAATAAAATTTTATCACTCACCAACCTTGGGAGTCTAAGTGGGAAACCCTCAAATCATCCTACTCTGATATATGTGAACTTATGGAACTAGATGAAGTAGCTTTCATACTAGGTCATAATATTTACTCCTCCATTATATATTATTTCTCCTTAATCCTCTTTCAATGTTTGGCCGATTATCATAGTGAATGAATCATTGAACTATTTGAAGTTCTTATTTCTTTGTTATAGAACTGATGTGGGTACAACTCATGTACCTTTGTTGTAGGAATAACATTGGGCAATTGAGTGAGACTAGGGTAAATCCATTGAGAAACCAAGAATATACCATATAATAAGTTATGTAAAATGTCTTGGTGAAATTTACACTGATAAGTTCTTAATGTAATACATCGCTAATGATACTTCCCCATTCAATGAAATATTTTCCACTATAAATTATGTTCACATATAATAACATCCAAGGGAAAATCCATTGAGCTTACATTTCATATAACCTTGTTGAGAAGAGTGATGATTTATGACAATTCTTCTTTGAAATCTAACCTTTGAAAGTTCTTTGGGAGTTTTGACGTGCCTCTTATCTTATGATTTAAATTTATGGTTGTGAGATGTGTCTTTGGTTTTTATATATAGAAATAATACCCATCCTTTATGCTCACATTTACATAATAATGTTTTTTTATGTATCCTAATATATTATCCATGGTGTCACCATCCATCTTAGCCATAAAAGCACCATCTATAGACTAGATTTATCTAGTATCTAGATTATAGTATTGCCCATGCAATACCAAATTTAAACATTACATTGAGGTGGGAAAACTAAAACAATTTATGTGAGGGCACTCATTGACATGAGTGAAACCATAAAATAGGAGATTATGCATAAATATTATTACAAAACTCTTCCAAGACTACATTCACTATCCTAGAAGCATTGATTTATGGGATATTAGTCTCCTAGTTAGACATAGGCTAATATAGAAATATTATTCATCAAGGGTACATATATTTTCACATGCATATAGTGGTATACAATTATTATGCAATTATGGAGAACAAACCATAGTGGTCTTGAAAAAGGATTTTTTCACTTTCAAATACTTCAAAACAAGATTATAGGAGTTGGGTGAAATTCTATTATACACAAGTTATGTCAATATTACCTCAACATTAAAATAACCTTAAATGAACTTCAAATCATCTAAAATTAGTACCAATGTGAAGTTATCAAAGAGATAAATATTTTGACTATAGTTTGTTATTTTTCACTTCCAAAGGATCAAATGGTGGAAGGGTGGTATTCTTGGGTTGCACTAGTACTAAAGGGTGAACTTATTATAGTGCATCAAATATTTTTTTTAAACTAAGCACCACCACTTACATTTATATTTTTTTGAGGTTTTAACAACATTCTTGGGGGACTGAATCCCACCATATTCATGTGTGATGTATCCCCATGGTTAGATCATCTCAAACCTATAAGGGTGTCTTACATGACTCTCCTATTAGCTCACTTGAGATGTGACTTCATGTATAACATGTCCATGAGGTTGAGGTGGCCTATCCACATAGGTGTTCAAATCATAAAATCTTAATGTAATGTAATTTTGGATGTTCTTTTATATCCTATTGTGTCTATGAATTTTAGTTTTCCCAAGATTCTAGGTGTCCAAGGTGTAAGAAGAGCATTATTTTATTTTTGAAAACAACTAAATCTATGACATGTTTTCTTTTAATAACTTGAACCATATATAAATACTTCATGTTGGTACCCAAAATTGAGAAAATTTTACAAATGGGAATTTTTATGATAATAATTAACATTTTTAATGCTTTTTTATAAATGAAAGGTTATGAGGAATAGGACATTAAAAAGTGAGATAACCTATTCCTAAAATTTCTCAAATTAAATTATTTAGTTTATTATATTTAATTTTAGTGTTAAATAATGAAAACACTAAATATAGAAATTATAATGCTAAATAGTTTTTTGATTAAACAATCATAAAGAAGAAACAATATTTAACTTATGTAATGATGTGAAAATAGATCTAAGAGGTACAAGTTTGGAAAGAGACTATATGATGATCATGAAATATTTGTCAGATCCTATAAATATTCTTTCTATCAACTTGGGCACATACATCATCTTGTGGACACTTGCATTGACACTATTATCTGAATCCCAATGCAACTATCCTATACAAAATATTCTATGTATTAAGATGTGACCTCCTGAGTCTATCTAAGTTTTTTGTCACCTTTCATTTGATTTAGTTGGATCTTGAAATAGGTTATCGATGGATATTTATAGATCAAACCCTAGTTCTCTACTTTAGATTAGGTTAAATTTTTAGAAATAGGTTAATGGGTTCATGGTGTTGACCTAACCCCAAAGATCCCTCTATTAATGAGTACTACTTACATAGCTAATACTTCAAAGAGGGACTCAGACATATGTAGTTCTCCCCTATGTATGGGAATGTATGTCCATAAGGGTGAAATATACCAAATTATAATGCATGTAATTATTTATCTTGTAACTTGAAAAAAATGGCTCATGAGCTAATGTTTTAGTGATTCAGACATGTACTATGATTGCTCCTATGATTGATATGTAGATAGGAATGAATAGTGTAAGATAAATTATTTGTGCACTTTGAAATTTAATAGTATGTATAAGCTTGCTTGATAAATTTCAGGGGTATGCTATATGGATAATGAGTGTTTTTTTACATTTGTTTATACTATTTATTTTTAAATAATCTTTATAGAAGTGTTAATGACATTCTTAGGATGACCTGTACACTTTTACAGATTTTAAAATTTGAGTTTTTGTAGGGTAAGTACACTTGCATTAGAGGAGGAACAATAGTGTAGACATTATTTTCGTATCTTGAATGGAATTATCTAGGATGAAGGAAAGTTTTTGATGTTTTATAAGTGATTGTGAAAGATATATATATCAAATTTTAGGCATTTTATGGTTATAAGAGATCTAGATAATTAGAATAATCAAGATCAGACTAAAATGTAACTAAATATACCTAGTGAGGTGGTTAGTGTGATCCTTTTGGCTATAAGGAAGGTCAAATTTAATGGTAGCTCCATGAGACATATTTTTGAAGTGTACAATACTAGTTTAACATATAAATCTAGATTTAAAAATATACATTGACCCCCTCCCCCCAACCTTTAATATAGTAATTCATAAACATGAAATTACTAGGTCAAAGAAAATAAAGTGTACCATGGTGTAAACAACACTCTTTGTCTTTGCTTAAGCCCACTAAAAATGTTTGTATGTGAAAGACCTATAATTAATATCATGTTATAGTTTTAATTAGTTCATAAAATTTTAAATTAAATAATTTGAATATACTTGAAAGAAAGAGATAAATGAAGAAGTATACAATTTTTTCCCTTTGTAGTCTGTCATGATAAAGATGCTTCATAGCTAAAGCATTTGAAATAGGTTAAAAAATTAACCTTAGAGATGTGGAAAGGAAAAATATAGGGTGATCATACCTCAATTTGATATAAGTATCAATTGTGCTAAGTCTATTGACAACACAAAATCCCAATCACACCACTCAAGTGTAACCAATCTAGCCAATTTATCCAACATCGCATGAGAAAAATGGTGTAACCATATCAACCCAAAATAAAATATTCATATTAAAAACTCCATCAAGGGATTAACATCTCAATCAAACTAATCTAAGAGAGCCAATTATTACAACATATAAAATCCTTACTTATGTATCTTGGTAAGGTCGATTCATAAATACATGTATAATTTGAAAGTGTACCTATAATTTGGTGTACATAATTTGTTGCATGTACACATATAATATGTCTCAATATAAATTATCTATCAAAATTTAATGTCTTCTCTATAACATGTATATAATATGTATCACAAATTTAAAAATATGTCCCAAATATGTCCCTAATGCATAGAATTTGGTCCTAAATGTATATTTGAATCATGTAAACTGAATCAAATTATGCTCATTTTTTCAACTACATGTATGTGGAGTCATGTATTATATGGCATAACCCCACTAATTATCCACTTTTTAAGGTGAGGGGATTTTAAAATTAATAATAACCTTATCTTACAAAGATAAGATAACTATTATGTATATGTGTGAATCATGTAGTATAGAAGCATATAGTAGTGTCATGTTAAAGTAGATATATCAATGAAGCTTGTAGTATGCATAAATTAAAATCCATAAGATGCATGATAAGAATCATAGAAACATCTATAAGATAATAAGATCAACAAAAAATTAAACACACATGCACGATTTCTTAAATTTCATAAAAAGAGGGGCCTAAGGAGACTACAAACAAGGGGCATGTTCAAATATTACACACTCAAGTGGAAGACATGTAAACTTATATGCTCCAAATAAATAACTAATTGATAAACTAGGTTGATATTCCACTCTTAGTTTCACCAATACATATTATCTTAAATGATATGATGCTATTAAGTTATATTCCATGTAAAAACACCTAAAATTTTGTTTTAAGATGTATTATATCTCTAATCATTGTCATCTATAATAAACAAAATATTATGCAGCCCTTCAAATGCAACCTTCACATGCTACATCTATATCATACATTCCTACACACTCTAAGCATGCTACTACTCCATGACTACAATTAAAATGCATGCATAAAAGTGAAATAATAAATGTGAAGATATTTAACCTTTAATAAATAAGTACTATGATTGTTAAAAATGAATCTTGAGTTCTCTTATGTGTTTATTTTATTATGCTAACTACAAGGAATGTAAACATGCAAACATATGAAATAAAAAATACAAATAAAGAGAGATAACAGAAGACATACCCTGGAGAAACTCAATATGAGAAAACTCCAACAACATTGAATCCATGCTTCCTCATCTCCATTATATTCTATAGTTTATAATATTTTTGCCTTCTTGGGATTATAAATAAAAACCAACCTTATGGCTTGCAAACTCATAATATATCTACAATTTTTGGTGAAAGACTTGTCTCTTAAGAAAGAAAAACTAAAATTAGTTTTCTCATTTGTGTAGTATTAAACTCATTCACACACAGAAATAATGAGCTAATGAAGGAAAAAATTAATGCATTCCTCAATTGCATCCACTTGAATATTGATATTTAATGATTTGTTGATTTCTCCTTTGTTCTCCTCTTGTAAAATAAATTATAAGACCTATAATTAACCTTCCACACACTTTTAATCCACCCATAAACTAAAATAAACTACTAAAAATATAACATGCTTTAAATTCCCATGGTATTGACTAACTTTAGATTTCAACAATCCTAGCTCCAAAGTTGAACAATCAACACCTTAGAGATCTGAGCTTACTTCGGTCAACTTAAAATGATCATAACTTTTGCATACAACCTCAAAATGAGATGCCATTTTTTAAACTTGTCTATTTTTTTTAGGGGAATCCAAATATGTAATTAAAAATTACTTTTTAAACTAAACATATGCTATTTTATCTTGTAAAATAAAAACTAGCAATTCCTAAGTATTAATATTTTACCAATTACACATATTTGATAGTTGGTTGTTATAGAAACTAATTTGGATGATAAACATGATCAAATTTATGATCAAATACCTAAAATTTAAGGATTTTGGGTCCCACAAAAGCTGTAATTATAAGATGAATATTTACCTTCTATCTTCTTAAGTGAGAAACCAACTTATCATCCTCTTGGATAATACATTTTCTAGTTCCAATCTAATCATATTTTAGATAGTACCTTGGTTCATATTACAATCTATTCAAATCCTGTATAGGACTTGTTTAGGTTCCAATTTATGCCAAGTAATCTTGTTTCACACTTTGGTGTCTTAACATTCTTTGTGGTTATTCCTCTTAACCCCTCTACTATAATACACATGATTTTAAGATAGGGTGAATCTCTCCATGAGATTATAATAAAACATCCTCCTTGTTGTTCATAATGATTTAAACAAGTGAAGAAAACCATATTGCATTATATAGGTGGTGTCATAACATTTCACCACTCTTACAAACTGCCCATATCTTGGGTTTTACAAAAAATGAAATTTACATGGATTAGAATCACATAAGTCCATTTACAAAGCTATCCATATATTGTAACTAAAATTTACATCCAAACAAATGTAATATTCACTGTTGTTACACCAAAACTTGTTTGAGTAACCTACTACAACCTTTTTCCATGTGCATACATAAATAAAAATGCATGTTATAACTTGTTAAAGTTGTTATGTGCATACCACAACCAACATAGGAATGATAAAATATTTATGATTTATGTAAACCATCCTATACCTCCATGATATAGTCATGTGAATTCTAAAAATGTATGATACAATAGTGATAAAAAACTATACATGCAACACATGATGTAATTCTAAATTTTCATGCAGAGGAAATGAAAACCAATATGTTTTCACTTTTGTGATACCTTAGTCTTTAACTTTTTATATAATATTTATATTATTTTAGAATACCTCTTATACCCATATTTTTACATACTACAAAAACTTGATAAGGAAAACATGTTAACCTGAAAATCAACATGAACATGAGAATGCTAAAAATGATATGACCTCTTTATTATAATGGGTTTTTCATATACATACTTCTCAAAAAATTGTGGATAATCCATATTCAATCTTAATGAGTGACATTCCTCCATTTTATCATACAAAAGAGGTTTTCTTACTACTTTCAACAAAGGAACATACAAAAAATTTGGAGGTGCTTATATATGCATGACAAAAAACATCTCGACTATGCAAATACTAAATACATGGAACCAAAATATTACCATTACCCACTTTTAATGGTTATTAGGACTCCTATATGGTATGATCCCTCTTGATGGTTTCTATCTTGCATAGCTTTTGGATACAAGTCAAAATCTAAGTTTTGTAACTATCCTTCTAAGGATTGATCTCTTACCATTTTTACTTTTTGGAAATGGTGATGGGTGATCCTCAATGGGTTGTTCCCTCTTGGATTATTCCTTATATAGGTAGGATTCTATATTTTTTTCTCTTCTATTGAATATTATGGAGAAGACACTTCTTTTTCTACCTCTTATTTTGTAGGTGCATGAACACCTTCCTTCTTGCTTGTAGATGCCTCTTCTTTCTTGGAATGCTTATTTAAATTCTTTGGGTGAAGTTGTGGATGAATCTCCTAACATTTTTCAAGCTAATTACCATTCATGTTTCAATGAGTTCAATAATTCTTTACCATTATTTTGGACAAAATGCCCTTCTTTCCCTTCTCCACATTCATATTTGGAGAGTGGCCTTTAAAACTTATATCCTTCCTCTTTAAGGACATGGGTTTACTTTGGATGGATTTACTCTTCTAACACATGACCACACAATGATTAATCATTCCAAAAAAATAACATGGACATGTATACCAAAACTTCTATGTTATATGACCATTCTTATTACATTTGAAGCAAAAATTAGAAGATTTGTTTTTCCCATACCTTCTTGGGCTACCCTTTATGAAACCATGTTGAAGTGGTAATTTTTTACCTTATCTTGTGGGATGTTCACCTCTCTTTGGATACTATTTGAATTATTCATTTATGCTCTTCCCATATTTTAATGTCTTCCCTTTTATTATTCCCAACTTGCATTCACTCCCATGGAGTGACAATGTTTTATCTACGTCTTCATGGAGTTTTTGTCCTCTTATTGAAGATTATTTATTGGAATTTTTAGGTGGATAAATTCTACCTTCCTCTTTATGAGATACCTACCCATTATTTTGAGAAATAAAATCCTCATTATTTTTGGCAAAATAAATGATACCATTACCTTGCATGGACTATTTTAGTAGAGTTAGTGGCTTGGGATCTTTATTTTTTGAAAATTTCCTTACTTTATATATCTTAGATCATTCTCCAGTTGCTTATTTTCCAATAACATATCCCAAACCTAAGTATTGATGACTTTTCTCAACCATTATGGGATTAGACATTCTTTGGCCATTTATGCCAAGGCCTTTTCCATCATAAGACATCTTTGTTAGCAACTTACAGCCAACACCTTTAGTATGCTTCTAAAATTTACCAAATAAAGCATATTTATCTTAATGGAAAGAAATAGAATATGTTGGAGTTATTACTTTGTATACCTCAGTCATGGTTTGTGCATCTTTGGTAGAGGATGGTCTCCTTAGCATGGTAGAATTTTATCTCTCCTTCACTCCTTCACCATCTTGGAACATTGACATCTCTTCCTTGATATGAAATTCATTTTTAACTCTTCAATGATACCCATGATAAATTATCCATGGTTGGTTGTTCTATCTTGGGGCTCTTGATTCTTATCTTCTAACTGCTACCATAACTTTATTAGCTCAGATTTTTGATCTTGAATTTGCTAGTTTATTTATTCAAGCTCTTGAATCCTTTCTCTCTTCAAATATTTGCCCATGACGAAAATTTGAAACTAAAAACCTACACTTATTTATCAAAAAATTAATAGGGAAGAATATATAACAAAAATAAGGAATGCGTTAGGAAACTCTTTCAAGTAAAAGGAAAACTTGATCTAATACCAATATGATTTGTAAACTAGGTGGATTTCCACTCTTAGTTTCATGAATACAAATTATTTTAATAAGATGTTGCTCTTAAGTTATATGTCATGGAACAAAACCTAAAATGTTTTTTTAAGATTTATTATAGATCTAATGATTATCATCTATAGAAAACAAAATATTATGTAGCCCTTCACATGTAATCTTTACATGATACACATGTTGCATACATTCCTCCACACTCTAAACATATTACTAATTCATGGATATAATCATAATGCTTTCATATAAGTGAAATAAAATATATGAAGATATTTAACCTTTAATAAACAAGTAATATTCTTGTTAAAAATGAATCCTAGGCTCTCGTATGTGTTTGTTGTACTATTATAACTATAGGGAATGTAAACATGCAAAAATATGAAATAAACACATCAACAAAGATAGATAACAAAAGACATACCCTCTAGAAACTCAATATGATAAAATTACATCAAGAGTGAATCCATGATTCCTTATCTCCAATATATTATTTAGTTTACAATTTTTCTAGCTTCTTAGGCTTATGAGGAAAAACCAACCTTATGGCTCCCAAACTCATAATGATCTATGCAATGTTTGGTGGAAGACTTGTCTCTTAAGCAAGAACTACTAAACTTATCTTTCTCAATTGTGTACTATTCAAATCATTCATGAACATATAAGAAATTATCTTATGAAGGAATAAATTAATGCATTCCTCAATTGCATCGACTTAAATTCTAGGATTTAATGCTTTGTTTCCTTCTCCTATGTTCTTATTTGTAATATGACTTCTTAGACCTATATTTAACCTCCCATACACTTGTAATCTACCCAAAAACTAATAATAATAATAATAATAATAATAATAATAATAATAATAATAATAATAATAATAATAATAATAATCTAAAAAAATTCAAATTCCTATGCTCTCAACTAGTTCTGGAGTTCAATGGTTCTAGCTACAGAGTTGAAAAGTTGGCTCTCGAGAGATCCTGAAGCTTAAGTTAGTCAACTTAAAATGGTCATAACTTTTGCATATGACCTAAAAATGACATGAATTTTTTTTTTTTAAATTTGTATAATTTTTCAAGGAAATCTAAATATGAAATTAAAAATTAATTTTAGAACCAAAAATTTGTTGTTTTATCTCAAAAAACAAAAACTAATAATTTATAGGTCTTAGAATTTCACTTATTACACATATTTGACAGTTGGTTGTTCTACCAACTGATTTGGATGACAAACATGATGAAATTTTTGATCAATAAAACTTAGGGCACTATGTCCAATAAGAAAATTAACATATTCAAAATTTTCCTCAAGTAATCTAATGTAAATAGATGAAGTAATGAGAGATAAGAAACTTACATAAACATGTCATACTAGTCCCTACATACATGTGTCATCAAAATGTCATGTATAATAGCATATTAGATACACTGTGTAAGATAGTAACATTAGTATAGGCATGTGTAAGATATAAAAGCTCTATAATATAATGGGAAATGATCATAAACCAATAAAACATGTGTCAATCATGATTGTATATAATTAAGCTACCTCAACATAGTGTATCACACTGGAAGAGGAAAGGTCCAACATTTGCATTCTTAATATATCATGGGTCTGTTATATGCCTGTATCACACTAAAGTAACTATAAAACATATTTGTGTATATAAATTATATGTTATCCACTAACATAAATTTAAAAACATATACATAAGCTAGTAAACATGTGAAATGTTATTTTTTTTTTGCATTTTTGAATTATTGTATTTTATTAATTATTTGCAGTTTTTGGAATTTTAGAATTTTTGGAATGTTTGGAAAAAGAGTGTTAGCTAATGATCCCATATAAGGGATTCTCATATGGTTATATATACACTAAATTTGGTATAATAAATTGGTCATTATGTCAAGGATTATATATATGACACATATGAATGTGCAAAATCTATAATGTTCTATGAATGTGTTATAGGACAACATGGTAGTGAAGTATTAATAGAAGTTTTATGGGTTCATGCAACAAATTATTTTAACCAAACCATTTAGGACTTAGATGCATGAAAATAATATGTTTTTAAATATCCAAGTATGGTAAATTATATTAGAATTATGTAATAAATACAACCACTAATTTGTTACATAATTGACTAAATTTGACCTTTCTAAAAATAACAATAAATAATGTAAAAAGGAACTTAGTTGGAAAATAACTACTTTATGGATGATTTGGGGGCTGAAAATTGAGGTAGAGTTTGGTTTTAGTATCAAAAATAGGATATAGGTGTTGAAATCCTTTTGAATAGTAGTACCCTAATTTGACAGTAGCACCATGTGGTATTAGTATACTTATTTTGGTGATAGCGTCCTCTATACAAAACCATTTTTTAGCTTCTAGGTGTACATGTGTTTAGGTGTATCCAGCTTGTTCCTATGTTCATGAGTTTTGAAACCATGTTTATAACCTATTTTAACTTATTTTATGATCAAACCCTAATCATCCATATTGTTATGGCATCTGGTTGATACAATAAAAAAAGTATGTCTATTAGTGGGGTAGGTTGGACATCTTCAACACCCTATTATGATGAGAGTTGTCTATTGTTGACGTAAACATACCCCCATTTTTTTAAAATGATGACCCTCATTTCAAATTCTATAAATTTTTGCTCTGAATTAAAAATTACACTTGATCAAAGTTCTTTATTTAAAGATCATCAACACCAATATCTTGATTGACATTTTAGTATAATCTTAATTTTATTTTGTTTAAATTTGCTAATGGTTGTTGTTGTATTCAAATTTTACACCCTAGGATACTCTATGAGGTTCCTACAATTTGATGCAACATGGAATCATCTCTCAAGTTGTGGGTGAACCTGTAAGAGAGATGAATCTCTAGATTATGAGGGCTAGCTCCCTAGATTTATCTTTAAGTGTTTATCACCTAATATAATGCTTGTTTATGGGAAAAGGGTTATGATTTTTCATGAAAAGGAAACTACACTAAAGAGGTGATACACCAAGACATATCCCACAGACTATCACACTTCTACTAAGAAACAAAGCTTTCCAAGACCAATTATAGGCATTGAAGGATCCTAACATAGTGTTTCAATGTGAAGGTAGTCATACATAGGATAATCAACAAGATAAATAATATAGGGGAATAATACACACCATATAGACAATTTCATACTTGAAGAGGAACCTAGTACATTCATATATTTCACACGACCTGTTAAAATTAGAACTCTTGCTTAAACATGAAGGATAAAGAAGAATAAGGATGACACCATCACTTAACTTCACTATAAATCACTCACATACTTATAAAAAATGTTATTAACTTATAATCATACTTTTATTCAATTTTGAAAGACAAAATGCAATGTCATACCAGCAAGGCCTTGCCATACTAGCTATGTTCTTTACAATATCCAAGATGGCTCACATTTATAGAATTTAGAAGAAGAGAGAGAAAAGAAGTTGAAGAGGCACAAGGAAAAGTGTACAAAGGTGTAAATAATTTATAATTCATGAAACTTATGTGTATTAAGATTCATGAAACTAATTTTTACATGTGTCCATCCTAAACTGAGCACCTTCCTCACATGTGGTGTTGAAACTCTTCACAAGCATCTTTAAGTCTTGAAGCTCCTTCCTAACAAGGGGTAAAAGGCAATATTTTGATCATGAGATATCTTTGATAGTTAAATTTTCATCCTAAGGACACTTTGAAACCATCTTAAAGCATCTCAAATAGTTACATTACCTTCAATCATCAATTCCCCTCTTAAGTGTCACAAGGCCTTATCTCATTAGGCCTAATTTGGCCAAAATAGCTAAAATTTGGATTTAGATTAATTTATGAAATATTTATTAATGAAAGTCATAATTTAATCATATTTGACTAAAAATAATTCATCTATAACCATAAAAATCTCTTTAAGTCCCTATTTTTCTCATAGAGCCTTCACTAGGCTTAGTCCTCTTGTAGCCCTATTTTTACACAAGTCTACTTGTGTAGGATAATCCACAGACCTCCAAGACTAATTAAAAAAAAATTGAGTAACATTTTTCTCCATTTTTCTCTATGATAAGTTTCATGGTTTTAAACTTAAGGTAAGTGTGCTTTTTTAGATCCATTAGTCTTCCTAATTAGGCCTCTTTAGCCTAGAAGACCCAAAATGTTCATTTTGAGATCCCACAAATGTTAAATGATAAATTATCCTATTATTAAATTTTTTCATCTCCTCATCATTCCTCATGTTGAATTTTAGCTCTTGATCATTTGTACGAACCCCTATTTTGGCATTAAATGTTCTTTTTTAGCTTATTTTGTACAACCCTATACTTGTAGGTATGTACCAATGGAATGAGGTGGATATTATGAGGGATATCAAGGTCATCATAATTATTTTTAATCTTGAAACATCCATTTTAGTGCTTTTTTTGGCATGTCTTTCCCATTGGGTCCTAAAATAGGCTTCTTGGAGGGTTTGGAGTGCATTATCCCTTAAGGGATTGTTCATGCAGGATACACATTAGATATTATTCAAAATTTCATTGAGGTATCCTTAGTTACCTTAGCCATCTTCCCAAAAAATATCCAAGTCCCATGCATAAACTCATGAAAGATATGAGTATTCCAACTTAGCATCTCGAGTCAATTTGTGCATTCTATGAGGGTTTGAGAGATTTTAAGCCAAGAATTGGATTATCGATGAATTTAATTGAAAAAAATGGTTAAAAAACCTCTTAATATGTCCCATAAACATGTTTAAATTATTTTAATAACTATTCAATAGCTAAGGATGAAACTTGATCCCTATTTGGCATTAGGCTTGTGCCTTGCTAATGAGCTTGCTTGCTACTTTGGACTCAAAATGGATATAAAATAGATTATTTTGACTCTTTATTGGTTTAAAACTTCTCAAATACATTTTAAATCATGAATTTTTCAAATTTAAATAATTTAAAAGGTTAAAAATGCACATGATCTTCAGTTTAGCCTCTAGGCTCAAAGGTTTTTTTTCACACATGACTGCAACCCTCCTTGTGTAGGGTACCATGTTTTCCCTAAAACATTATATCAAGGTTATATATATATATATATATATATATATATATATATATATATATATATATATATATATATATATATATATATAAAATGGTTTTTTAAATCTTATAAAACCATCATCCAAGTTATACTTTCCTATTGGTCACCAATTTCACCACTTTTCCTTCAAACTGTCCCTTCATGCATGTGAAAAATAGCCCCTACTCTGAGACAAAATAGAGAGGGTTTTATTTGGTATCTCTAAAAAATTGGTCATTGGATCATTTTTATAAACCCAAAAGGGTACTATTTTGCCAAATTTTGGCACCTAACTCCTCCATTTATACCTCCATCTTCACATATTTCCAAGGTAGACTTTATGAACCAAATAATCTGTGAAGGTGGGTAGGGTAGGACTTGTGCTTGGTTGATTTAGGGATTACCTTGAGATTTATTAGGATATTTAGGTATCATAAATTACTCTCATGATGTATACAAAACATAATATAGTCTTGTTTACCCTTAAAACACCTTCCATGCCTTTTGGAAACCCAAACTAGGTCTTTGACTGCTTATTGAGGACCACTATTTAGGATACTGGCTATAGGTGATTTTGAGTTTTGTTCATGATTTATGGACAAAATAAATAATTAATTTAATGTTTTTAAACTAATATATATTTTAATTCATCAATTTTATTAGGCTTAATTCCAATTCTTTGTTCCAATGACCTCTTGTTCTCAAGATTAGGTCACTACTCATAAGGACTAAGACAGGCCCAAACCCCTATCTATAAGTGCAAACTAACCCTTGATTTAATATTTTGGACCTAAATTAATGTTTATTATGAAATTTTATTCTTCCCATACCTTTTAATCTAATTTTAAACCTAAATCCAACATCAACTCCCTACTTGATTCTTCAACTAGGATAACACTGTTGACTGTGATAGTCATGTTCTACCCATGCCTGTAGGTGGTTTTGGCCCTTTTCACCCTTGTTAAATTTTTATTTAGGTTTTATATGAGTTTAAATATTTAATTTACACATATATAAACCATAACCTATAAATATAGTCTCATTTGAGGCAGAGGGGATGTTACTTCTCACTCACTACCCACATACTCTTCATGATTGTGGATGATCCTTTCTAGGTTTGTTGTAGGTTGATTTTTCTTGTTTTGGATTTGTTTTAATGATTATATAACTTAAATTTCATTAATTTTAATTAAAAAACATCTAATTATCCTTAGATACTCAAAATTATATCTAATCCTTCAGTTCTAACTTCATTGTTTGCACTTAGCTGTATGTTGTTAATTCACAGGCATGTAGGTCATCATAGTAATGTTTAGGGCTTATTTGATAGTGTTATATTCTCCCATGAATATATTTTATCACAAAACCACCTTATTAATTCTTTAAGTATTTAAATTTAGGTCAAATAACCATCCTTCAGCTCACTATCTACTAACTTGACTACAAATAACACCTCTTAGGCCTGTGTATGGATAGGGAGGTTAGCGTAAGGGATCAAAACATGAAAATCCAACTTCTATATTCATTTTAGATTAGGAATAAATTTTTAATAATTTTTTATGATTTAACATTTATGGAATAGATATTATTATCATATTTAAGTGAAAAATGAACTTTTCCATCCATACCCTGTAGACTTCACTTTCACAATTTAGTGGTTTTTGGCCATCTTCAAGGGTCTCAATGACCATTTTCCTCTCATAATTTTGACCTCAATATTGGCATAGGAACTATATGTAGACAGGGATACAATTTGAACCTATTATAATAATTTAAAACAACCATGATATCATTATGTTAAAACCATAAAAACACTTAGAATCTTTGTTTGGTCCATTTAGGGACTGTGAGCCTGAATTTAATCACTTGGAGTCTTATCATGGTTGTCTTCTCAATTTTAATAATATCTCTTTCCAAAGGAGAATAATGATAAAAAACAAAATATATGTCTTTAATAAGAGTTAAAACTTGTGTTTCACCATTCACACCTCTGTACAACCTCCTACAACTCTTGTGTAAGATGACTATGAGTATATTCTGCTAACAAGGTAATGAACAAGGAAAATTGAAAATTTTGATTTGAAAGGGTGGTTAATAAAATATATCATAATTTAATTCAATTAAATAACCTTGAAAAAATGATTCCAATCACACTAAATATCCCATGGAGTTCCTTCTATGTTAAAAAAACACTGGTTCCACACCCCTAACTGCAAACTTAAAAAACAAGCACAATTTTGAAATCTCCTTCAAGAGAATTAAGAGAGAAATGTTGGATGATGAAACAACATTAGATAGTGACTATTCCCACATAAAAAAACTACATCAAACTCACACATCTCCATGTATTCCTGAAAATAAGAAATAGATGCACAATCATACCCCTCTTGAATGCAATTTCATAAAAAGCTGATTGGAGTCAAATTGATTGTTCATAAAGGAGGAGGCACCAGATTTAAATTTATTAATATGAAATTTAAGTGAAATTAGATTAATATCCACCCTCATAATCCCTCTTTCCAATTCCACCTGTACAACCCATGCTAAGTGATTTAATCTACCCTTCCTTGGCTTCCCAATGGAAAATGAAGGAAAAGAAGTTGTAGACAGAGCTTTCTTGCATTCTCATTGTAATAAAAATGTGTAAATAACATATGAGGAGGTTAAGATTCACTCCACCAATTTTTCAACTGATGGTGGACTTGAGAATTCTATGTGCCCAAAAAGTACTATTTTTGAGGAAAAATTGCCATTTCATGATCATAACATACTTATAAATATCACCTAACTAATTATGATGTTATTTGGCCTTATCCGCATTTATATACACCTTGAATCCACATTTATATACACCTTGAAGACGTATTTTTTAAATCCCACCATCTGTACAAGTCAATTAATTAGCTATAAAAGTGGCCAAATGACCCTTTTACCACATGAAACCTAGAAAATGGCCAATTTATGACTTGAAGACACCTTGAAACAATTCAAAGACAATTTTAGGACATTTGAAATAGAATTTGGTAGTTTAAATAAGTTTTAATATATTTTACCAACATTGACTTTGGTTGACTAAATTAGAACAAGGAAGATGTGTTTCAACAAAGACTAGGGAAAGGGTAAGTGATACATGTAGGACAATAGTTGACCCCATAGGACATATGAAAATTTCTCTAAAAGTTTCAAATAGTAGGTATTGACCCAAATTTTACATGGGGTCAAATTTGGTCAATAGTTACTTCATGTGGTTTCATTTTTCAGGTTTAATGGAGCCCTAATTATGTGAACAATATCTAGGGTTTTATGCATTGATGTTAATTTAACCCTTTAATTTGATTAAACCTTGGTACTTTAATTAATTAGTTGAATATATGTTTAAATCATGTAAAAACCTTAGTCTAATATGTTTTATCCTAGGTCTTTTTGAAATAGATACAAATTTACACAAGATCAATTTTACGTAGGAACATTTATTATGATTTAGGCTTAGTTTAAATTTTATCCTAAGGTTCTAATTATGTTTATTAACATGACCAAATCCTTAGTATAAAATATTATCCTAATTCCTTTATTTCCCGAAACCTCACTTAGTCTATTTTATTGTTCATGGGGACTAATTAAACATGGGGGATTTTTTATTATGTTTTAAACTTAGTTTAAATTTTGTCCTAAAGTTTAATCATGTTTATTAACATGACTAAAACCTTAGTCCAAAAGATTTATGCCAAGTCCTTTATATTCCCAAGTGATTATGTCTTTATTTTCATACTTGTAAGAATGGACTAATGTAAAGACATGAAGTGTTAATATCTTGGGAGCTCCAAGCAAGGATCAATGATTTGCGAGCAAAAACTAAAGTCAATAAGTTAAAATAATTTATTGACGGTGTGTGATAATGATGTAATGAAGATTTAATGGCAAGTGAAGAATAAAAATAATAAAGACTTTTAAAGTAAGCATGAGAGTGACAAGTGTCATGATATCACAAATTGGTAACAAATCTAAAGGTGAGCGAAGATCAATAATTCAAAGTGCTAAGAAGGAATGTGATTATGACATGTGTTGTATTATTATCAAAATGATCAAACATATCAATGATCTACATTTGATCCTAGGTTTAAAGGATTGATAGAGTGTATTTAATCCTATACATAGAGATCAATGACATGCATCTGATCTTACACATCAAGATCAATGATATAGAATAAGTCAGAAGGTAAAAGAGCCTAAGTTGTTGCCACATGGTCAAATGGAATTAAAGTGATGGAAAGATCCCAGATTACATGAGATGCTACCACATATCATGATGTCATTCAAGCAATGGAAAGAGCTTAGATTGCATGTGATGCTACCATGCAACACAATATTGTAAGGTTAGAGATCAAAATCAATGGTTTGTGATGAAGTCAAGGCCTAAATACTTCTATAAAGATTGATGATGTGTATTATATCTAGCTTTAAGATTGCACGTGAAGGTGACATGTGTCCAAAAGTGACAAATGCTCATATTTTGAAAATTAATGAATAACATGACATGGCAATGCCACTTTGGTAAAACACATCATATTTAAAGATTTTATCCATGGTAAGCATGCAAAAGGTATAGATAAGCAATACAAACTCAATCTAAGGAACAAAACTCATATTTTTGCTATTGAAGCCCTATGTAAACCTTCCAAAGCCTTAGAAGTGTACAAATTGCCCTAATTATCTTTATATTCACTATAATCTAAGATAAGGGATTAAATTATTGTTTATAATTGGTTAATTAAATCAAAACTATAACAATGGCAACACATAAACATGTTTCCAAGGAAGATTTGGAGCTATAATTGACAATGAATGTTGAAGGATGGGTGTTTAAGGACACTGAGTTCATTACCAATGCTTTGAACATACGAGACAATAATTCATCAAAGTTATTCTAGACAATTGAAAATCAACAAGCCATTACTAGGGAAGAGGAGAAGAATCTCTCTACTAGGAGGTTCTATGATGATATAGTGGTAATCTAGATGACTGATCTTCATTATAAAGTAGCGAAACCTAAAGTACTCCACTATATTGATATTCTTACTCCCATTTTCAAGGAAACTAAGATAGATAAGGACATGATAATTATTGAACACAATCACAAGAATGTTTCTTATATTTTTTATATTGATTGAGTCATACTATAAATTACCCAAATCTCAAATTGACCTAGGCTCTATCAATGCCTAAGCTAAAGATCATGATTTGAAGGACATCCTAGCCATGTGGTTAGATTTTGGGAATCAGTTCTTTTCAGATTTCAACAATAACATCCCTATCATCTAGTTTAGACTAGGGGTAAGGATGATTATGACAATGTTGAACAAATTGGGTAGAAATGTAACCACTATATATGTAGACCCAGTGTGGGTGCCCATAGTCTACTTCATTATTGAAAAATTAATTATCCCTCCTCTAGGTGAAATAATCAGTATCTCCTTAAGTAATCATATCTATGAAATTAGGCATAAGAAGAAGATCCAATTATTCATGATGTCATATCTCCTAGATGCCCTATATGTAACAACATAGATTTGAAACTAGAGAAAATGGTCACCCAGTGGAACCCAGACTATTTCACAATACTATTCTAAGAAGTACATCTTTAATTATAGGGATCAAATTCAATTCATATGTGACTGTGTCTACCCAACACTAAGTGAAGCCATAACTGGTGTCCCCATGGATAGGTTATCCATTTGATAAAGAATTATATTGAAGCTATGGGTAATATTTGGCTACATATAGATTGTACTATCATAAGAATTAAAGGAATCCAAAGTTCTCTCAATTTACATGTCCATGTCCTAGATAAATTATCTAAACAAGAGGTTACATAATAATTGTTACATGGCATAGATGTTCTCTATAAGATTAATAGAAAGGGACTCCTTCACAACCTCCCTATGACAATTGGAAATACCATACTCAAGAAGTGGGACAATATTAAGGCTACATCAAAACATAGATCATCCTTCAACGTATAGATTAATAAGCTTAGACAATGGGACCTTATGTGAAAGTTAAATAGCATTTGAAAATCAAATGAATTATAAATGTACCTTATTATAATGATCTTGGTACCTTTGACCCTATTTAAACCAAGGCATCATCCTATTTTGAAGTCACTAGGAGGTTGAAGAAACATACACTACGGCCTGAGTCTAGAATATAAAATAACCAAAAGGTTGATGATAGATGGTAATTAGGCCCAAAATAATACCATTTGATTAGTGGTAAACCTTATAGACCTACAATAGTTAGTGCACAAGCAAAGCATTAACTTTAAGATCATAGGCCTATGGAGAAAATGCCAGATGATTTTGCTTCTTCATTAAAGGTATAAGAACAAGAATTACCTCAGGAAGAGGTACACATGATATCATTGGACCCCAATGAGCCTATGTAAGATGCACTTAAGATGTTATCAATGACTTATGATTTAGATTTAGAGGAAGAAGATAAGTTAAGGAAGAGAATGGAAAAGAGAAAGTATTGGACTTAGTCCCTATTGACACCCCTAAAAGGAAGGATAAACTGGCCATTGTTCCTAAATTAAAAAAACCCAAAGTGGCTTTAATTACTCTTATAAGTTAATTCAATCTATTTAATGAAGAAAACTTGTTGTATGGTCTACCCATTCTAGAATGGTTCTTGTATGAACCTAGATTGTAAAAAGTGCCTACTATGCATCACCCTTGGGCTATGATGAAAGCTATTAACATTCATGTGCATGAAAAGCTTAATCTAGAGATAGTTGATTTATAGGAAAAGGAGGCTAGAAGACTAGATACACTAGGTGATTCAATAGTTTCATCACAAATGGAGGTCCCTAATCCATAAGTAACCCAACCTATATTTATAATTAGGTTTGATCTAGAGACTGCCAACTTACAGAGAGTGATAGACATGGCAAGAGGTGAAGAGATCATATACCAGAAGGTGGAGCCATTGACCAACTTGACACAAAATAAAGGACAAAGACCTAGAGGGGATCCAATTTTTGAGGAATATATCCTAGAATTGGCATAAATTCATTCAAAGTAGTTACAAGCTACCATCAAAGGCTTAAAACAATAGAATAAGAACTTGGAAGAACAATCTATATTTTCAGTTCTAGAGGACATGTTCAAATAATATGAAATCATAATGAATGACTTATTCAACTCCTTGAAGGCTATAAAATTTAAGAGAGACATAGTGAACAAGAAAGGTACTTTAACTACAAGCCAAGTTATCCATTGGTAGGATTCAAGCTAAAAGGTGAAGGACTTGTTCAATGTTTTGATAAAATACTAAATTATTGGCTTTAAAAAAATTAGCCTAGCTCACCTCAATATGTATATGACAATATTGATTTATAAGTTTAAGGATTTAAGCAAATGGTCTTAGGAAATGGGAGATATTTCTAGTGATCTCAAGTAATTAGACGACATGATGGAACACATACTTGGGAGATTGATCATAGACCCAACTGTACCCAACCCTATTAGCTTAATCACAAATGATGAATTTAAGTAAATATCTACTTATTTTATGCAAAAGGTAAAGAAACAAAGCATAGGTAAGATAGGGGAAGGAAATAAGGGGATCATGGACATGATTATATCAGTTGATGATAAGACTAGTGAGGCTAGGATCATCAAGGAAGACTTAGAGAGGGATAAAAAATATCTCAAAGTCATGAAGGATCAAGAAAGGGATATCTTCATGGATCCCATTTTCTACTTGAAGATGACTAATGAGCAACACTTTAAAATGAAGATCATGTAGTAGAGGTAGAATAATGCAACAACAAAGGAGCCTCAAAGTCAAATTTGTTGACTTGGAATATTAATTGTATAAGAATAGGTACATTTTGAAAAAGGGAATAGTCTTTTGTGAAATAATGTGCATATTTTTAAAGCACATTGCTTATAGCTCAATCCTTTTATAACGTGTCTAGTTCTAAAAAGTTGTAAAAGGGACAACTATCTATGACACCTGTATAATATTAGTTTGACATAACTAATTGACATACCACCTTAGTTTTATATATTAGGGGAATTGTAATTTGTAAATAGGAGGGAGTTTTTGAGCAAAAACTATTTGTAAACTTTGATCAATTAATATAATCAAGGAATTCTGCAAAGACTGTCTAGTATTTATTTGTGTATTTGTTATATGGCTACTCTTTCCATTTTCTATTTTCATGTTTAGATTTGAATGATTTTAATTGATTTTAGATTTACATATATGAATGATATTTTAATTTTTGCTAATATTATGTTGATTGGAGGATCATAGGTTCTTTTCATTTTATTTACTTTTTTTGTAGATGTGCTAATGTAATTTTCTTGTTGAATTAATTATTCAATTTGAATCTAGTTTCTTATTTGCATTGTTCCACCCTTAGACATTTATATGATACATGATAGGATATATGATTTAGTTGTTTCATGTCATGTATTGGTTTTAATGTACGTCTTGATGGGATTTAGGCTTTGATGTGTGGATGGAAAATCAAAACACCTTCTTTCTACCCTACCCTTCCTTTTTCTCATTTTTTGACCAATTAACTCTAGTTTAGATTCCATTGTGAATATATGTGATATATTACACTTTAGATATTAAGGTTTGATCATAATTCACTATAATTAGTATAGATTACTTTTCATTCTATAAGCTAGCTTTTAGACCAAGGTTGCTCCCAACAACTAACTAAATCATCATTTTATGAAACAACTAACTTATTTCTAGCTATTCCACCAAAGATAGCAAGAATATCACAACCCACTACTCATTAAATGGATTATATGAGTCCAAAATGACAAGAGTGTTTCTTAACACTCTATAAATCCCTATCATACACTTTCAAGCATTAATAGACAAAGTTTCACTAGTGCTAGAGGGAGGGCTTAGCTAAAGCTTTGTAAAATTGATGTGTATTTGATAAATTTAGTGAAATTTGTTCAAATATTAGTTAATTATTTGAATATTTGTGTTATTCTTAGCTCAATTGTGTAAATATCATTGATACTCATGGTTTCAAACTAGTCTTTAGGCTTCTTTAGCTAAAGATAGATATTCTTTGAAGATCTAAGAATTGTCAGGATCTTGCTCCAACAATAGAGCACATATGATTACTTCTTGTATTAGTAACTAAACACAAAATTTAACCAAAATCAATAAGTAAATAGAAATATGAAACAACACAAGAATATGAGAGACAATACACAATTGTATTAATAATCACTCAGAAGAATATACAATAAGGAAGATGCCACTTCTTCCTCCACCTCAAAGGTTCACCACACCTCAATACCTTCCCTCTCTCTCTCGGTCCCAACAATCAACTAAAATATAGAATTGATGTTCACCTCTCCAACTAGTCAATAACACACTGCCAGTACACCAAGTACACAACCGTACTCCAAGTAGATCTCCTACTCTCTGCTGCTACCTACAAATCACTAGACCTTACTCACCATGTAGATATCTCTACACCCCTGAAGAACCCTTGTCCTTGCCTCACCAAGTCCTTATGATTCTTCAACCAGTACCCCAGTGGATCAGCTCCTAGACCTTGCAGACCCTGCAACTCTCCCTGATCATACACTCTCAGCACCCCTTTGGAACTAGGAGGAGCTACACTAGCTCTCTCTAAAATCTCAATGGCTTTCTAGCACACTTTTACAATACAGTCCATGAGTCCATATATAGATCTCATGCTTAGAATAATTAGAGAACCTTAATTATAATAATTAGACACGCAACTCAAGACTAAGACTAGCCTTTGACATCTAAACAAACAGTCCAAAAATAGACTCTTTGGGATCAACATGCAAACTACCTATTCTCGCACAGGCTGCCGACGTTGGCTCCTCCATGACCGATGTCGACTGACTGGTAACTGACACCGATTGGTTCTTCACTACTATCTGACCGACGTCAGTTGATCAGACCGATGCCGGTTTCCCTGCAACTGACTCTGAATCCTCTGTAACTTCCCCTATTTTCATCTTGGTGAAGCTTTTAGCTCCACAACCTAACAATCTCCCACTTGGAGATAAATAGCTGCACCTGTACCTATACCTGTACACCATCTAAATTATTCCCTAGCTTGTATCCCTCTTCAAGATCAATCTTGAAGACTAACCACCACACATCTTGTGATGCTACACCTGTCATCCAAGTAACCTACCACATCCAAACCTACAAATCCATGTAGTGAAGACCTTGACCCTGCATAACATGTTAACCTGTTAATGGTCCCTCTTAGATATCTAAGAATCTACCTTCCCTGAATTGGCTCCAAACTCTCTGACAACTCACACTGATTGGGAAAACTCAGGTCTACACTAGACCTCATGTGATTTCAAACACTGTTCTAAGCTCTACTTGAACTGTCCAACCCTTGGTGTGCTTACCGATTCTGCATCCTGAACCTCGCCAACACTGTCTTCACATCAGCTCCCACTAGAGACAAAGAATCTCCATGTCTCTCATGCCAAAGAATTTTTTTGCTCTAAATTCCCCTGACATACCTCTGAACTAACCTTACCCTTAGCTCAGCAAAACCCTGTATGTATAAATCTGCTAGCAAACCATCCACATACAGTAATAGGATAATGTCATGACTCATCATCCACTTGGTAAGAACAAACACAATAGTTACACTGACATTGACTGAAGCCCTGCTTAGTCATCCACCTGTCAAAACCTGTACCACTGTCCTGCAGCTTCTTCAAGACCATATGCCTTGGCCTTCTGTCTCACGTATCCATCCACTCTCTTCTTTAACTTGGGAATCCATTCCATCTCTCAGTTCTTACTTCCAACTGACAACTCTACCAATGAATACCTGTTTGGTTTTTCTCCAAGGACTCACACTCCTCATCCATGCCAAGCTCCCACTGTATCTGGATTCTACCTGCATTGCCTCTTCACATCTTCCTAGTTCTTGACCATCAATAAGAAATATAAAGAAGGTGAACAATGAATATGAGGTTCACTTACCCTTTCTGACCTCAACATGAGCGTTTGAGACTTGTTGACAGCTTGTTGTCCACCCAATATCTGTTCCAGTGATCGATCTCAGCCATCTCCCAGTCTGCTCCTGACCGATGTTGGTTCCCTGCACTGACCCCGACTGTCGATGTCATCTCCCTGGCCGACGCCGATGTCACATATATTGATGTCGATTCCTTCATGACCGGCGTCAGTCTTCCTGTTGCCAACATTGGTTACTATTTGACCAATGCCGGTACCTGTGTTCGTCTGTGAGTGATAACTTTTTATAACTTTTTACCTGTGAGCTCTCCATGGATCAAAATCTTGATCAAATCAATCTTGCTCTGCTCAAAATAATTTAGTTCCCTCACCTGATCTCTGTCCATCATCTCCTCCATGAACACCAAGGCTTTCCAGTTCTTTAGCTTGTCAAAGACATCTGACTTCCGCTTCAAAACCTGCATTCTCCTTCTACATATGTGACTAATCCTATGAAGCCACATCTCTGCAACAAAAGGTGAATCATCAATATAAGTAGATAGATAAAGGATACCTACTTTCTTACCACCATCTAATTCAAGTGTATCCACTATGAGAGTTACAGTGCATCTCTCATCACCTAACTTTCCTAAAGAAATTAGACACATCTCCAAGACTGATACCTGCATAACCTCATTAAACACCTGTGTGTTATCCATCTACAATTTCAGCTTCACTTCCCCTTTGCCAATTATTTGACAAGGCTCTCCAGCTCCTAAATAAATCTCTCCAAAGTCTCTAAAGACATACCCATGAAAATATGCTCTATTTCGAACTGCATGGAAAGAGGTAAAAGAATCTGTGAACCAAGATTCCACTTTATCCAGAACATCCTGTGCAACATCCCCTGCAACATCTGCTCCTCCCTACTGATCTGCTACCAACCAACAATATTTATTTCCCTACTCTTTCTTTCCATCAATCAGACCATTTGTGCTATTCAGTTTCTCCATTCGTAGCTTACTTCCTTCTACCATTGCTATACTCCCACTCAATCAAAAACCCTGTGAGTAACCTGTAATCAATAAACACTACCAGATCTGAAACCACCTGTTAGTAACCCAACCAAAAGCTCTGATACCAACTTGTTAAGATTGGTATCAACCTGGTCCACCTACTCAACTTGTTTTGATACCAACTTGTCAGGATCTTGCTCCAACAATATAGCACATATGATTACTTCTTGTATTAGCAACTAAACACGGAATTTAACCAGAATCAATAAGTAACTAGAAATATGAAACAACATAGGAATATGAGAGATAATACACAATTGTATTAATAATCACTCAGAAGAATATACAATAAGGAAGATGCCACTTCTTCCTCCACCTCAAAGGTTTGCCACGCCTCAAGACCTTCCCTCTCTCTCTCGGTCCCAACAATCAACTCAAATATAGAATTGATGTTCACCTCTCCAACCAGTCAGTTTCACGCTGCCAGTACACCAAGTACACAACCATACTCCAAGTAGATCTCCTGCTCTCTGCTGCTACCTGTAAATCACTAGACCTTACTCACCATGTAGATATCTCTACACCCCTGAAGAACCCTTGTCCTTGCCTCACCAAGTCCTTATGATTCTTTAACTAGTACCTCAGTGGATCAACTCCTAGACCTTGCAGACCCTGTAACTCTCCCTGATCATACACTCTCAGCACCCCTTTGGAACTAGGAGGAGCTACACTAGCTCTCTCTAAAAGCTCAATGGCTTTCTAGCTCACTTTTACAATACATCCCATGAGTCCATATATAGATCTCATGCTTAAAATAATTAGACTACCTTAATTACAATAATTAGACACGCAACTCAAGACTAAGACTAGCCTTTGACATGCAAACAAATAGTCCAAAAATAGACTCTTTGGGATCAACATGCAAACTGCCTGTTCTCGCACAGGCTACCGATGTCGGTTCCTCCATGACCGATGTCGGCCAACTGGTAACCGATGCCAGTTGGTTCTTCACTGCTATCTAACCGATGTCAATTGATCAGACCGATGCTGATTTCCCTACAATTGACTCTGCAACTTTGCATCCTCTGTAACTTCCCCTATTTGCATCTTGGTGAAGCTTTTAGCTCCACAACCTAACAAGAATAATTGTTACAAAGGTAGTTCAAGTTTTGTGAATCCTACATATTTGAGGTTATTAATATAGATTTTGTTCTAAGATTGATTTATTATTTGAAAATTTATGTTTATTTGAACTTAGATGTGTAAATATCATTCATGCTCATGAGTTTGGAGGTATCTTTGAGATTTTCTATTTAAAGATAGTCATCCTTCGAGGGATTTTTATAAATTTGTGAAAAATTAGCTTAATGTATAAATATAATTATTCTTCTTTACAAAGTAAGGTTTTTGAATCATATTTTAAATAAGATTTAAAGATTACAAGATGGAACTACCAAGAATTAGGCTCAGGGCACATTCAAAAGCAAGGCTACCTTTTCTTTCACTAGAAGTTGACAAGAAAATAAGAGTAGATAAAGGTAAGTGAAGGGTTTCTAAATCCCAACCTAATTCACCTACACATTTTTTTCCTATCTTCAATCTACATCAAGGTATGGCCTGGTTAGGTGGGTCCTTAATTAATGTACCTAGTCAGGTACATGATCTACCTAGAAATCTTGAGAAGTATTTACCTACTTTTAATCCTACTAGTGCTATGACTACTGAAAAGCATATTAAGTCATTCAAAGATGCTTTAAGATTGTTGAATGTTATTCATGAAGATGTTGCATGTAGATTATTTCCATTTACTTTATATGTAGCATATGAATGGTTCCTTAATCTTCTTGAGAACTATATTGTCAATTAGAATGATTTTAATAATTATTTCATAGATCAATCTGGAAAAATCATTAGTCCATGTGTCCTTTACCAATAATTCACCACTATCAAGAGAGATACAAATGAAAATGTAAGATCATTTAATTTTATATTTTATAATATGTATAGTATGACTATAACTCCTTATATACCTGATGTAGCTTTGGATTTAGAGATCTATAAATATTTTTTGGATCCAATAACTTTTGTTTT
The DNA here is from genome assembly GCA_037957365.1 of Torreya grandis. NCBI lineage: Eukaryota > Viridiplantae > Streptophyta > Pinopsida > Cupressales > Taxaceae > Torreya > Torreya grandis. The sequence goes on from JARHVA010004247.1 coordinate 398,518, forward strand.
CTTATAAATATCTATTAGAATCATTGATATATTAGCTTTGGCCTATGCTGAAGTTGTGCTAATCAATGATAAAATGAAACCCCAAGGTCAAATGGAATATGTCATTCCAAATGTCAACCCTAATTTGCCTATGATAAACATCACTACTAATACAAACAATAATGGGTCTAATTTAAACCAAACCCAAGTTTTGAATCAATTACCCCAAATTCATGCTCATATTGGCCAAAATATAGGATTTTTTAATAACATTTCAAGTGGATCTCATCCACAAGATCAAAGAGCTTTGGTTCCAATTGTTGGTATTACTTAAGTTCATAACTCTCAGGTACCTAAGATTGAGAATGACTCCTTAAAAATGGTTCAAAAAATAATCACTGATTTTTTTTAGTTGTAAAAAAAATAGGAAACACTAGGGATAATTATAATAGAAATTAATCTTATCAAAGGTTCAACAAACCTTTAAACAAGTTTTAAAATAGCAATAAAAACAAGGACAATGAATCATATGCTAATAAAAACATGCCTAGAACGAACATGTGTGATGTAGCTTTAGTAGACTATTGTAGAGTTCATATCAATTCAAAGCATGGTGAATTAGATTAAATTGAGTTTTTTAATACTTTTGAATATTTTCAAGAATAATTAGATAATTTTGAAGTAGTGCCTAACAGGGATAATGTTGATGGTACATCTAGTTCTTCAAAATCATTAAGTCTGTTGATGCAACCCTTATGATGGAGACATTTGATTTTTCATTCCAAGATGAGAATGAGCCTGAGGATAATCCTAAAGAGATTCATGATTTTCATTAGTACCTAAAAAAAACTAATCCTTTGAGGAATGGATAACAAAAATAACCATTGACAAGTTATATTACTCCAAACAACTTTGACACCCCTCCTGATCCACAAGCTAACAACAATCCAGAAACTCCAAGGGGAAGTACCACTAGAAATAATGTTGATGCATCTGGTACTTATACTAGGGGTGGATATAATATAGTTTAGGACATGAAAAATATTAAGGCTAATATCACTTTTCATCAATTAACTCAGATTACTGAACAAAGTGACTTGTTGTTAGAATCTTTATCCAAGAAGCCTAGTAAATCATAAAAAACTGTTAATTCCAATGTAGTAATGTATAAAAGCAAATTAGAGGTTCCAAATTTATTTCTAATAGTTAGAATGTTTGGTAAAAATGTACATAATTATTTTATAGATTAAGGTGCCATTTCTAATATCATACCAACAAAAATTTGTGATAAACTTGGTTTGACTCTAGTAAAGTCTGATAGAGTAGTTACTCAATTAGACAAATCAAGAGTTAAAGTAATTAGAGAATTTTTGAATTATCATATGCATCTTGTTGAAAAGCCAAGGATATAACAATTCATATACATTCAAGTGGTGGACATTATTGATGCTTATAGAATGTTACTCAATAGAGATTGTACAAAGGCCCTGAATGGATATATGTCCACTAACTATTCACATATGTGGCTTCTATGGAGAGGAGTCCCTAATCAAATAAGGAGAGAGAGGGATCCCAAGATAAGACACATGATCACTGAATACAATAATGAAAATGAAATGGTCAACATGGTGAATTCTAATTTAGGAGTTTACAATCTTGATACATTGAAGGTATGTAACTTTGAAGTTTCTCATGCTATGTTAATATTGTAGAAATTATATTTTGATGGTGCTAGATGTAAAGCTATATCTAGAGTAGGTTTTTTTTTAATCAATCCCAATGGGAAAGAATTCAATGATTCTTACAAACTTCAGTTTTCATGTACCAATAACTTGGTAGAGTATGAAGCTCTAATTTTAGGGTTACAATTTTCTATCAAATATAAGGTGAAAGAAATGCTAGTGTATGTTGACTTAGAGCTAGTATATAATAAATTTAGGAGAAAATACCAATGAAAATTATTTTACCATAAGAAGTACAAATTTAGAGTTTGGGACTCCATGGAATATTTTTATGCTATTAACATTCTTTCAATTCTTAGCAAAGAGAATAAGTCTATTGATGAGATTGCCTTAGTTGTATCTAATCTTATGCTGAGTTCATATTCAAAACTAGGAAACCTTAGCATTGAATTAATTCCATGTCCCTAAGTTCCTAATAATGTTAACCATTTGAAAGTATTTAATGATGATCAATAGATTCTTGATTTCATGAATAAATAAGTTATATATGACTCTCATATCATAGATGAAGTCAATGAAAATACTCTTCATGAAGGTAAGACAGATGACAAAATGATTCAATTAATATTCCCAAAAGATTTATTTCCTTATAAATATTTTTCAATCAAGACAATCTAGCTAAAGTTGTTAAGATTCCCAAAGTGAATGGGAAAGATTATAATGTTGTTGACATTGGACCTCAAAGTTAACCCCAACTAGTGAACATTAGAACAATCTATACAAAAATAGAGTATAAAAGGGATACATATTTGTTGACCCAGTATAAGGATGTTATATCATGTTTCTATGAATTGTTAATTATATTTGATCCTAGAGTCATAACCCATACCATTCCTTTAAAGGAAGCTTGCAAACCTTTTAGGTAGAAACAAAGACTGGTTAACTCTATTTTAGAACCATTAATATATAAAGAGGTCAAGAATTGGTTAGATGTAAAGATAGTATTTACCATTAGAAACTCTACAAGGATGACTAATTTGGTGCCAGTTATGAATAAAAATGGAGAATCTAGATTGTGCATTGATCTTATAAATTTGAACAAATCATCAGAAAAGCATAATTGTCCTTTACCTTCTCTTGACCAGGTCATTCAAATTATTATTGTTTATGATATGATGTCTTTTTTAGATGGTTTTTCAAGCTATAATCGAATTCTTTTAAATAAGGAGGACAAAATGAAGACTACATTTACAACTAAATGGGGTATTTTTGCTTACAAAAGGATACCTTTTGGGTTTATCAATGCAGGAGATACATTCCAAAGAGCTATGGACCATGCCTTTCAGGTCTTATAGTTAAGTGTATTATTATATATATGGATGATCTATGTTATTTAAAAATAAGGAAGATCATGTTTTGCATTTACAACAAGTGTTTGAATGCTGCAAAAGGTATGGAATTTATCTTAATGCAAAGAAAACATTTTATGTGTAATAGAAGGGAAATTGTTAGGTCATGTGATAACCAAAGATGGGATTCCTATAGACATTAATATATTTGATGTTATATCTAAAATACAAAACCATAACAATAGAAAATAATTAAAAGCTTTATTTATGGAAATCAACTTTGTGAGAAAGTTTATTTCTAGTTTTGCAAAAAATGTATAGCCACTTAATGACATGTTGAAGGATGCCAAGATTATATGGAATGAATATACATAGAATACCTTCAAGGACATTAAATAAGTAATTGGATAAACATTGGTGTTGATAAGTCCTATTTTTAAAAAGATTTCTATCTCTATTCCTTTCCTTTTGATCATACAATAGATGTTGTTTTAACTCAAAAAATACATAAATCTGATCACCCAATTGCATTTATGAGCACTAACTTTAAATTTTTTGAGTTAAACTACTCTCTCATCAACAAACAATCATTTGAATTAGTTAAATAAATAAATAATTTTAGACACTATATTCTTATGAATAAAGTGCATGCCATATTACAGATCTTGATACTTAGATTATGCTAAGTTAGTGTGAATTGGGAGAGAGAAAAGCTAAGTGGATGTTTATACCTCAAAAGTATGATCTTGAAATAACAACTAAGAAATTTTTAATGTGTTAGGTATTGATTCAATTAATTTCTACCACCAATCTAAATTTAATGTCATGTAGGTTGATCAACAATAATTTCATCTCAATGATTTGTATGATGCAATTATTCATCTTTTAATCAATGGTTCTTGTCTTATACAACTGATTAGAGAGAAAAGATGAGCTTTGAAGCTAAATGAAACACATTTCTTGATCAAGGATGGAGTGATATATAATAATAACTATGAAGGTATATACTTAAGATGTGTCTGAAAAGAATAAACAACTAAGATCTTGAGGAAATTTCATGAAAAGCTTAGAAGTGGACATCCCTCTAAAAAGATAACAACTCAAAATATCTTGAGGGTAGGATACTATTGTCTTAAAATATTTAAGGATGCTCACAAACATGTTAGAGAGTGTCATTCATGTCAAATCTTCAACACCAAGGAAGTAAAAGCAATCATGCCATTGATTCTAGTCTTAATTGACAAACCCTTTGCTCAATGGGGATTAGACTTTGTAGGGGTGATAAACCCCCATTCTTTAGATGGAAATAAATATATGCTTACTGATACTAATTTATGCACAAGATGGATTGAATCAATAGTAACTAAATAATGTAGAACTAAAGATGTGATCAAGTTCTTGGAAGAGAACATTTGCACAAGATTTGCAATACCAGTATCTTTAGTCTATGATAATGGATCATCTTTCATATCCATTAAGATGACTAAGTGGACATATCATAATAACATTGTTCTCAAGTTTTCATCAAACCATTATCATCAAGGTAATGGAGTTTTAGAATCAATAAATAAGAACTTGATGAAAGCTATCAAAAATTCTATAGCCAAAAAACTAATGACGTAGCATAAATTACTTAAGTATGCCCTATGGGTAGACAAAACTAGAGTGAAGCAATCACTCAAATCATCACCATTCATTTTATTATATTTTAAATAGCCAATATTTCTCATTACTCTCAAACTACCAACTTACAAGTTCATGCTAGAGAACATGAAAGAAGATAAAGAACATGCAAATTCAAGGCTACTTGGCATCATACAAATGGATTATGCAAGGAAGGCAACATTTACCAACTTCAAAAGATATAAAACCATAGTTAAAAGATGGTTTGACAAGTGTTTAATGATTAATGTGTTCAATAAGGGAGACCTAGTTCTCCTCTAGGACAAAGCATATAAACCTAAAAGAAAACACTAAAAGTTCACTCCTTTGTGGATTGGTCCATAATAGATTGCTAAGATATTGGGAGACAACACCTTCAAACTCAAAGACTTATAAGGAGAAAAGTTCAGTTTTTCCAAATAATGGGAAATACCTCAAGCATTACTTCTCTACTATTCCACCACAAGTCTTCATGGAGTAATTTATAAGACTAGTTAGAGTTAGCATAGGTAGGCTTCAGATTAGTTTCTTTGTTTGTCCCTTATTTATACATAGTGCTTGTAAATATTTGTTTTCTTGTTGTTTGTTTTATTTTCTTGCTCTACCTTATTCCTTGATTTCAATAAGTTTTTTTTCAAGATAGTCCCAAGTTCCAATTTATGAAGTTTATCAAAGGAACTTTACAAATCAAGAATGCAGGTATGATTTACAAACATTGGTTGATCATGGATCCTAGAATTCTGATCTTGATGCTATAATTTTGAGAAAATTGGTGAATATTAATGAGTAAGTTAATTATTCCTTAAAATATTAAACCTTGTTTTAATTTGATTTTGATTCTAATAAGGATTACATATGTTGAGTAAAAGTTTGAATTATTGAAACAAAGTCATGTTTGCACTTAAAGAACATTATTCCCTAGGCTGAGGATTATAACCAAGGATGATTATTTGAAGATAAAAAAAAATTACCAAATTCTAAAACCTAACAATTTTGATCTCCAACCTTTTTTTGAAAGCTAAATATACTTGGAAGATACAAAAAATAAGAGTTTTATTGAAAATTCAAAAGCTTTCTAAGGAAAGGTGATTTTGGTAATCTTCACTAGGGCTATAGATGCCTAGCTAGCATTGGAGAAAGGCCTTGAGTGGGACCAAAGGTATATCTATCAAGGCTATAGATGTGTAGCTGGTAGAAGAGCAATGCCTAATCCTTCTTTTCTAAAAATCATGATTCTTAATGTTATGTAAATATGCTATAAGTCAATGTTAATGATTAAGGTTACGAAATCTAAAAGTTGTTCTTTGCATCCCATGGAAATCAATAAGGAATAAAATCACACACACAACATGGATGATTTTTAATGTTTAATCATAATTATATAGGTGTAATACTTGTTTTAATTATAAATTGATCTTAATAAAGATACTTGATCAAATGGAATAAGTAACCTGGTTATTATTTTAAACCAAGAGTATCTAAATTCTAACATATTGCTATGTTTCCACTAGAATTCACCATTTATTGAGGCCAACATACCCCTATTTTTTAACAATGAGGACCCTCATTCAAATTATACAAATTTGTGCTTCGAATTGAAAATTGCACTTGATTAGGGTTTGTTATTTGAAGATCACCCACACCAATGGCTTGATTGACATTTTAGTATACTCTTCATTTGATTTTGTCTAAGTTTGTTGATGGTTGCTTCATGTGGTTTCATGTTGCAAGTTTAATAGAGCTCTAATTATGTGAACAATTTTCATGGTTTTATGTATTAATGTTAATATGATCCTTTAATTTGATTAAACCTCAATCTTTTAATTAATTAGTTGAATCTATGTTTAAATCATGTAAAAACCTTAGTCTAATATGTTTTAGCCTAGCTCTTTTTGAAATAGATTCAAATTTACACAAGAACATTTATTACATTTTAGGCTTAGTCTAAATTTTATCCTAGAGTTCTAATCATGTTTATTAACATGACCAAAATGTTAGTCTAAAATATTATCCTATGTCCTTTATGTCCTAAAACCTTGCTTAGTATATTTTATTATTCGTGGGGACTAATTAAATGTGGGGTATTTTTTATTATGTTTTAAAATTAGTTTAAATTTTATCTTAAAATTTTAATCATGTTTATTAATAAGACTAAAACCTTAGGCCAAAATCTTTATGCTAAGTCTTTTATATTCTTGAGTGTTTATGTCTTTAATTTCATACATGTAGGAACGAACTAATGTGAAGATGTCAAGTGTTAAGATCTCAAGAGATCTAATCGAGGATAAATTATCTACAGGCAAAAGCTAAAGTAAATAAGTCAAAATAATTGATTGATGGTATACATTAATGATGTAATAAATTTCTAATGGTGAGCAAGGAATAAAAAAATAAAGGCTTTTAAAAACAAGTACAAGAGTGATAAGTGTCATGATATCGACAAAGCAATAATAGATCCAATGGCAAGTGAAGTTCAATACGTCAAAGTGATAAGAAGGAAAATGATTGTGACATGTGTCACAATCTCATCAAATTTTTCAAGCAGATCAAGGGTCCATGTTTGATCCTAGGTTCAAAAGATCAATGGAGTACATTTAATCCTACAGATAGAGATAAATGGCATGCATCTAATCTTACATATCAAGATTAATGATGTGGAATAAGTCTTAAGGTCAAAGATCCTAAGTTACTACCATGTGGCATGATGGTGTTCAAGTGATGGAAAGAGCCTAGATTGTATGAGATGCTACCATGTGGTATGATTGTGTTCGATAGATGAAAAGAGCCTAGATTGCATGAGATGCTACCATGTAGAACAATTTCATAAGATTAGAGATGAAGATCAAAAAACCATATTGAATTCAAGGCCCAAAGACTTATATAAATATCAATGATGTGTATTTTATCCAGCTTCAAGATTACAAACTAAGGTAACATATGTCTAAAACTGACAAACAATCAGATTTTGAAAATTAATAAACAACATGATATGGTAATGCCACTTTCATAAAACACATTGTATTTAAGTATTTTATCCATGAAAGTCATGCAAAAGGTATAAGAAGTGATCTAAACTCAATATAAGGAATGAAACTCATAAGTTCAAATTTGATTGCCACCATTGAATCCCTATGTAAACCTCCCAAAAGCCCTAGAAGTGTATGGATTTCCCTAATTGTTTTTGCATTCACTGTAAATAGAGCTAAGGGACTGAATTACTATCTATAATTGGATAATTCAAGCAAAACTATAGAAATGTTATCACATAAACATGTTTCTAAAGAAGATGTGGAGTTATACTTGATAATGGATGCTGAAGGATGAGTGTTTAATGACACTCAGTTAGTTACCAATGCTTTGAACACATGAGATAATAACTGGTCAAAATTATTATGGATAATTGAAAACTAACTAACCATTACCAAGGAAGAGGAGAAGAATCTCTCGACTAAGAGGATATATGATGATATAGTGGAAATCTAGATGACCAATCTTCATTGTGCTATAGTGAAACTTGAGGGACTTCACTGCATTGATAATATTGCTCCCATTTTCAATAAAACTAATATAGATAAGGTCATTATAACTAATTAAAATAATTTCAATAATGTTGCTTATATTTATGTTATTGCTTCTGAGTCATACTATAAATCTCCCAAACCCCAAATTGACCTAGCCTCTATCAATACCTGGGCTAACGAGCACAATTTGAAGGACATCCTAGCCATGTGGTTGGATTTTGGGAACCAAATCTATTTACACTTCAACAAGAACATCCCTATTAGCTAGTTTAGACTAGGGGTAAGGATGATTATGAAAATGTTGAATAAATAATGTGGAAATGTAACCAATGTATATGTAGATCTAGTATGGGTGCCCATAGTCTACTTCATTATTGAAAAAGTAATTGTCCCTCCTCTAGGTGAAATAATAATTATCTCCTTGAGTAGGTAAATCTATGAAATTAAGTATAAGAAAAATATCCAATTCTTCATGATGTCATATCTCCTAGATTCCCTATGTGAAACAACAAATATTCCAAACTAGAGAGAATGGTCACTTAGGAGAACCCAAACTATTTCACAATAATATTCTAAGTTATACATCTTCAAGTATAGGGATCACGTTCAATTTATATGTGACTGTGTCTACCCAACACTAAGTGAAGCCATAACTAATGTTCCCATAGATAGAGCTATCCCTTTGATAAAGAAGTCTACTAAAGCTAAGGGTGATATTTGGCTATATCTAGATTGTATTGTCATAAGAATTAAGGGAACTCAAAGTTCTCTCAAGTTGCTTGTCTATGTCCCAAAAAAATTAATAAAAAAAGAGGTTGCATACCAATTGCTCCATGGCATAGATGTTCTCTATAAGACTAAGAGAAAGGGATTCCTTCATAACCTCCCTATGAGAATTATAAAGACCATATTCAAGAAATGGGATAGTATTGAGGCTGCATGAAAACATAAATCACCTTCAACCTACAGATTGATGAACTCAAGTAATGGGGCCCTTATGGGAAAGTTAAGTAGCATTTTAAAATGAAGGAAATTATAAATATGACATATGATCATGATCTTGGTGTCTTTGACCCTATTTATACTAAGGCATCATACTATTTTGAAGTCATTAGGAGGTTGAAGGAACATAGCTTAAGACATGAGTCCATAATATAAAAGAACCAAAAGGATGATTATAGATGGAAATTAGGCCCAAAATAGTACCATTTTAATAATGGAGAACCTTCTAGACCTCCAATAGTTAGTGCACAATCAAAACATAAACCTGAAGAGCATAGGATTGAGGAGAAAAGGCCAGATGAGTTTGATTCTTCTTCATCAAAGTCAAAAGAACAAGAATTACCTTAGGAAGAGGTACACATGATATCCTTGGACCCAAATGAGTTTTTGGAGGATGCACTTAAGATGTTATCAATTGATTATGAGTCAAATATATAAGAAGACACTAAGGTTGAGGAAGAAAATGGAAAAGAGAAAGTATTGGAATTAGTCCCTATTAACACCACTAAAAGGAAGGCTAATCTAGCCATTTTTCCTAAATAAAAAAGATCCAAAATGATTTTCATTACTCCTATAAGTGAATTCAATATATTCAATGAAGAAAAATTGTATGTTACACCCATTCTAGAATGGTTCTTGTATGAACCTAGATTATAGAAAGTGCCTACTATGTATCACCATTGGGCTATGATGAAAGCTATTAACATTCATGTACATGAAAATATTAAGCCATGGATAGTTGATTTATAGGAAAAGGAGGCTAGAAGACTAGCTACGCTAGTTGAATCAATAACTTCATCATAAATGGAGGTCCTTACTCCAAAAGTGACCCAACCTATAGTTGGAGTTAGGTTTGATCCAATGACTACCAACTTACAAAGAGTGAAAAAAAATGAGGTCATCGTAGGAGGTGAAGAGATCACATAACAAAAGGTGGAGATATTAACCAACTTGACACAAAAGAAAGGACAAAGACTTGGAGAAGATCCAATTTTTGAGGAAGATGTCATAGAATTAGCACAAGCTAATTTAGAGTAGTTACAAGTTATCGTCAAAGGCTTGAAACAATATAACAATAACTTAGAAGAAAAATATATATTTTTTAGTTCTAGAGGACATGATAAAGTAGTTTTAAATCACCATGAATGACTTATTCAATTCCTTAAAATCTATAAAATTCAAGAGAGATGTAGTGAACAAGCAAGTTACTTTAGATGAAAGCCAAGTTAGCTAATGGTAGGATTCAAAATACAAGGTGAAGGACTTGATAAATATTTTGATAAAATATCAAATTATTTGTTTTAAAATATTTATCCTAAATCACTTGAATATGGTTATGGCAATATTGTTTGATAAGATCAAGGCTTTAATAAAATGGTCTGAGGAAATGGGAGATCTTTCTAGTGATCTCAATAAATTGAAAGATAGGATGGAACATACACTTGGGAGATTGATCATACATCTAACTGTATCCAACCCTATTGGCCTAATCATAAATGATGAATTTAAGTAAATATCTACTTAGTTTATATAGGAGGTATAAAACCAAAGCATAGGAAAGATAATGGTAGACAACAAGAGGATCATGGACATGATTCTATCAGTTGATGAGAAGATTAGTGAGGATAAGAGCATCAAAGAAGCTTTGGAGAGGGATAAAAAAGATCTCAAAGCCTTGAAGGATCAAGAAATGGATCTCATTATGGATCCCATTGTAAACTTTAAGCTAATTAATGAGCAACACTATAGAATGAAGATCCTATAACAGAGGCATAAGAATGCAATAATAGAGGAGCCTCAAAGTCAAATTTGTTGAATTGGAATATTAATTTTATAATAACATGTACATTTTGAAAAAGGGAATATTATTTTATAAAATCATGTGCATCTTTGTAATACACATTACTTATAGGTCAGTCCTTTTAGAAAGTGTCTAGTTCTACAAAGTTGTAGAAGGGACAGTTGTCCATGACACTTGTACAATTTTAATTTGATATAGATAACCAACATACTACCTTATTTTTATGTATAAGGGGCATTTACATTTTTAAATAGGAGGGAGTTTTTTGAGTTAAAACTATTTGTAAACTTTGAGCAATTAATACAAGCAAAGAATTTTATATAGATTGTCTTGTATTTATTTTTGTGTTTGCTATATGGTTGTTATCTTAATTGAATGTTTAAATTTTTATATTTGAATGATTTTCCTTGATTTTGGATGTACATACATGAATGTAGAGCTATTAATTTTTTATTATGCTAGGTTGACTGAAGGATCTTAGGTTATTTTCATTTTCTTTGTTTTCTTTGTAGATGTGATAATGCAATTTGCTTATGGAAGTAAATCTTCAAATTGAGTCTAGTTTCTTATTTGCATTGTTCCACCCTTCCTTAGACATTTTCCTTCTACATGATAGGATATATTATTTATCTATTTCATGTAATGTATTGGTTTGAATGTACATCTTGATGAGATTTAAGCTTTGATGTCTGGACTAAAAATTAGGACACCTTCTTTCTGCCCTACACTTCTTTTTTCTCAATTTTTGATCAATTAACTTTAGTTTAGATTCCATTGTGAATATACATGCTATATTAGACTTCAGATCTTAATATTTGATCACAATTCACAATAATTAGTATAGATTAATTTACATTATATAATCTAGAATTTAGACCAAGGTTGCTCCCAACAACCAACTATATGATCATTTTATGAAATAGTTAATTGCTTCACCACTATTCCACCAAATATATCAACAATATCACAACCCACTACTCATGAAATGGATTATGAGAGTCCAAAAATGAGAAGAGTGTTTCTTAATACTTTGTAAACCCATGTGATACAAGTTCAATCATTAAAATCTACATACCAATACTCCAAAGAGGGATCAAGCCCCATGTAGTTCTTCCCACCTAAGTGATGGTGCAAGTGTAAGTAAATATAATATGATGGTTGACCCGAGTGCTTTAAATTTTCTTAAGATTGGAAATCTTAGTAATATAATATTAGGAATGTTATAGATGGTAGTGTTGACCATTTTGTTAACAAATAAAAATGGGTCAACCCCCTTATAGTCAAAAATTTATATAAGAGTATAATATAATGTCAAAGGGTGTGTCATAGTTAATTAGATGTAATGTAATGTCATTTTAGCCTTGGTCATGGTCTAACTAGTCTTTGTGTCATTTGATGTCATCTAGGGGTCATTTTAGAGCATTATATGCAAGTGGTATAGTTTTCCAATCAATAAAAGTGTTCTAAACTTGTCCTCTATGTACAATATGTTAGTCCCTATCAACAATGTTAGTTTTTAACTAAAAAACTATAAGTGATAATTGAAAATCAAGAAAGTAAGTGGAAATAAAGTTTCAAAGATTGTATAGCCTATGGAGAGAGTGGCACATGGGAATATCTTGTGTAATGTGTATTAAAATTATTTATACTAATTTACATTATTTAAAGGATTTTTAAGTGCAAAAAAAGTGAAAAATCATTTTGTTCCTTCATCATCCTTCTAGACATGTAAAATTGGTTAACAAGTTTCTTCTTGGTATAACCAGTAGGAAGAATCCCAAGTCAAATGCCTTTGGGGATGACAGTAAAAATTTTCAGCTTCATTTTAATTCTTATAATGTAGATAATTGTTACCTATTCTTTATGAACCATTCTTAATAATTTAACTATGTTTTTTTTCTTGTTGTTTCCCATACCCTATAGGTTTTTATCTTATTTGATATTTTTCATACAACTCAGTTAGTTAATTTTATTCAAAATAACTTTATATCCCTCCTCTCATTTTTCCAATTCTTTTTTTCATGTTTTAAAGTGTTTTAATAGGACAAAAATATTAGGTTGTAGATAAGAGTACCTTACTCAAGTTTTAAGTAAGTTTTCTTCACTTTCAAAGTTTTCAAGTCTTGGTAATGGTATAGAAGTATGATGATATGTTTTTAATCATGATTCCAATTTCATAGTGTTCCCATCATCTTTAAATCTCATTCTCTAAATCAATCATGCATGGAGTTATAGTCATAAATGACACACAACCAATTTGTTCCATGACTATCAGACATAGTCAACTAAGTGAGCTATGGTAGGGTCCTAAACATGTTCATGGGTTGTAACTATTATCTTAAGGTTTTGAACACATTATAATAGCATGAAAAATCAAATGAGATCCTACAAATAATAGAATGACTATGATAATCAATGTCATATACATACATAGTCAACCCATTGAATATGCATGTCTACAGGTGCTCTCAAGGAAATTTCACATTGAAATGGATATGGAAATTTATTCCAAGAATTTAAATGTTATAAACCCTCATTTGAACATTTTGAGAGATTATGGAGCTAGTTATAAGGCTAGGCTCAATGCACACTACCTAAACTCACACCCATTGCCTGTATACCTATAAATGACCACCTATAGGTGGCATTGACATAGATATCTAAGTTGAGATAGGGTGTGTGACTTGATATAATGTACATTAAGATTTTAAATATCATTTTTAGGATTATAATAAATATTTAGAGCTATTTGAGGAAGCATAGTTCACACTCCACATCCACTACCTTCAGATGCTTCACAAAGATATGAGGGTTGGCATAGAGGAGATTAGACATGTTTATATACCTTCATGAAGTTTATATAGTTGAATAATGGAATGAAATACGTGTTTAAACCATTAGGTAAGAAATCAAGCTGGAATAAGTCATATTCAATTTGGTGACTGTGTTTAGGGATAAAATCCTTGAAAATCCCAAAACAGAGCCCTAAGCCCTTTTTGAAGCTACCATATAACAATGTAACATGGTGCCTATATAAGTTTAAATGTTTATATATTGAAATATTCATGAAATTTAATAGCCTTGAAAAAATGGATGGTATATGACTAGAGGATTATAGTGTTTGGGCGTTCCCAAGTCAAGCTTTTATTCACTACTAACTTTTAGTGTTCTCTAGAGGAAATTAAACTTTCATGATCTTACACCCTAAAATGGAAATGAAAAATAACCTCTCCAGGATAAGTGGTTCCATTGAATTTGAGAGGGAATATTGGTGGTATAAATTTCATTAATAAGGTCTAACTTTCAAGATATTATTCCCTATCAACACCTACAACAACCATGTTCAGTCAACTATAGTTGACTGTGGTAAACAATGAGCTAAAAATGTGGTGTCATTGGTGTCATATAGTATGAATGTGATTGTAATAGATTAAAATGGGTTAAAAATTATATTTTATAACTAAAATAAATATTTTATGGATTTTTCCAATTTCCAAACATGTAGACATGTACCTATAGGTGCCTCTTTCAGGTAAAGCACAATTAGTACATATGTCACGACAAGTGTAAGGTTTGTAATGAAGAAGTTATCAAGGAATAAAGAAGTTTTGCCATGTTTTATAGATAATTTAAGGTGTTTTACATCATATTATATTCTAAAAACAATAAAAAAAAAATAAAGGTCCCAAGGATAACCTACAATCCACACACATGCATGAAGTCTACATAGTTAGTGCTTTCACAAGTCTACCTTCAGGGTTTTGGAAAATTGGAAAGGATAAGGATATCATCAAGCCTTAAAATATTGAATATAATGTGATAGGTACTTATATAATCCATTAATATCACATTTTTTCATGATACAGTAGGGAATATGACCTCTATTCTATCTCAAATAGAGGGCACTCTTGGAAGGTCATTTCCTACAGGGTTATGAAAAAAATGACAAGGAGATGATTTGAGGATGGTTTTATCCCTGTATAAGTTTATACGAAGTTGGGTTAGACATTTACAAACCTAAATAAACATAAATAGGTGTTTGAAATTGAGCTTAATGGCCTAGAATCACAAAGGCACAATCAAGTCCTATTTGGTCTAGTTTAGGCCTAAAACCATCAAGGGGTCTACTACCACTTATAACATTAAGAGAGCATTCAAAAACCTTAGAAAAATATTTTATGGGTACATAAGGTGTGGTTAACTTGTTTCTATGAAAATAATATCACATGGAAGCCATATTTTAGCTCAAAACTAATTTAGGATATGTTAAATGAAGAAGCAAAGATTGAGTATACAGGTTTGAGAGCTAACACCTACTGGGAAACTTTGTATGGGAGTATAAGGTTTTGGATATGCTATAGAGGGTATCTAATAAATTTTTAGTGATTATTTTTTATAATTGGATGTCAAACCTATATGAACAATCCTCAGAGGGAAAACTCATTGTAAACCCTCTCAAACCCTTGCCACAGACCTGAATGGGAAGATGAAGAAAAATATGCATCTAAGAGGAATTTAATGAACATTAAAGTGGTTTTAACTTATATATAACTCTCTATATCTCCTCCCCACTAAGTTTAATTGTTCCCTACCTATATAGATAGGGTACAAAATTAGTTTCTTTGATAATTTGTTGTGTTTTACAAATATGAAATGGTATCAAGAGATGAAAAAATATTTGGGAGAGGGATTGGAACTTAAAATAACTCAAAGTATTCATTTATTTCCTTAATTAAGTTCCTAAGTTCTTATACTAATGCCTTCATCTCATCCAGTCAAATCTGGCATAGTGAACAAGATAGTGGGAAAGTGAAAAATCTAAGTGGGAGGAATTTTAAGGTATATTTGAGAAATATAATTCCATGAAGGGTCTTGACATTTTCATTCACTTTTTATTATGAAATGGTTTAGAAAATTTAATAAAAATTTGGTGCCAAGTGTGAAGGGTGAGTGAAAGAGGAGTTATTTAGATTATAGGCAGTGATAACTCATATTTAAAAGAATCCTAATAATTATGGATACATCCAATGCATGAAAAATAATTTTTAATAACCTTATCACTTAGTGAAATCATCACATATATCCCTAGTCAACTATGGACGTTCCAAGAAGGACAAATGATGAAGGCAATTTTCTGAGTGAGTAATGAGGAATCCTATGCCATATTTCATGAGTTTCATGAATCGAAAGGAAATTTTTCCTATGAGAAATTACATGATATATATTATAATTAATTATAATACATGTGTAACTCATCTCAACTTGATAAGTGTTCTTGTGACCCTTGGACTTCATTCTCTTCTCCTCTCTCTAATTCTATAAGTAGTGGCCATTTTGGCTCTTGTAGGCTAATACCACACCATGTATGGCAAAGCCTTGATGGTTTTGACATTTTAATTTTAATTATATCAATAAATAAAATCTATTTTTATTTCATGTATCATCTTTTCAAGGTGTGTGAAGATATGTATAGTGAATAGTTAAGATATATCTATATATCCTTGCTTTCTCTCAATCTTTCCATGTTTGATACAAATGATTCTAGTCTAGCAGGTCATATGACATTTTTTTAAGTGCATGGATATATTTTTTAGTATAAAATTATCCTTAGTATTTGAAAATAATCTATGGTTTCACTTACCTTGGATAGCCTTCATGCATATTACCTTCATAGTAAAACACAAATGCTAATGCATTCTAGGAATCAAACCAGTGTTGTAGGCCTTGTTTCTTTATGAAATAAGTATGATAGTATTGTGGAATACATTATATTGTATCATAACCTTAGATTATTTTAATTTCATGTAAAATTATATCCTTTTTCCCACAAACAATCAACTAGTTTAGGTGATAATCACTTCAAAGCATATTCAGGGAGCTAGCCTTTAACCTAGAGGTCTACTTCCACTATACATATACCCACATACCTATAAGTATTCCCATGTTTCCTAAATATAGTAGATTCTTGAACACCCTCCTATAGGGTGTAATATTTAGTGAAATAGTTATAACATGTCTAGTGGGATAAGGTCCAAGAGAGTGGAAATATTATTGGTATGTCTTTCTTCTAACCAGCTATTGGATGTAATCAAGCTACTTCTAATGATTATTCTAAATGAAAAATTCTGGTTAGAAGTAGCCTAGGATATTTTATTGAATATTTTTATTAGTATATACATATCATTTGACATATGAGGTTGATATGAATAGTTATGGTGAATAATGCTATCATGAACCTCCCTATCATCCTTACTATGAACCACGTTATACCCCTCAACAGTTCTATCACAATGGATACCAATCCTATAAGCCATGGCAGCCATATAGTCCTCTGTTTCCCTCCCCATATAAACATCATGTTTTTGGACATCCCTATGAGTAAGGTTACAAATAAATCTATCAATAAATTCATCCTTATCAATTCTAATATGATCCCTATCAATCATACCATGATGCTATCAACCTTGAGAGGATCCTTATGAGTCTTGTCATGAGGAATAAAATAATCCTATTGATTGTACAAAAATATACTACAAGACAAGGTATGAATTCTTAGAAATTAAAATCTAACAACATAGATTTGGCCTCAATCCCCATCATTACCCTCCTCTTCCTCCATCAACCTCATCTCATGTCAAATACCTCTTATCACTCTTACTAAAGCTTCTAGTTAATGAAGATAATATGGGGACATGGGATAATTAATTTGATGTGATTCTAGTCATCACATGGAAAGGTTAAGAGGCATTGCCCAAAGTTGTATTCATGTTCTAGAGGTATTTTAAGGAAAATAAGGAAATAAATGGGGTATTAAAGGATAGATAGACTTGGAAAATAAGGGTATTAATGCTCAATAGATAGGATAAGTATGTGGGAAGATAAAGAGCTTAATAATGAACATGTTTCTATTGAAGAGCCTCAAAGAGGCTATTATCAAGGTGTAACTCCTACTCATGTAGGTATCTTAACTTTTAACCAACCCAAAATATCTCTTACCCATGAGCTTACTAGTGTATTCCTCTTTCATAAAACCATTAACAAGCCCTCTCCTTCACCTCACACTCCATCTCCAATTCATCAGCCTTCCACTACACCTTATATTCCATCTCACATTCATGATCCTATTAATTAGCCTTCCACCTCACCCTTTCTTGAGAAGGAGCCCATTTTGAGGGAAACAAATGAAGAAGAAATAAATCAGGTCATAATTGATCAAGATGTCATGAGTGGATATGAGGAATAAATCACCATAGGGACTCACCTTGGTGAACATAAGGGTAATTCTACTTTCTTGAATGAAGAGAAACATGTTAAAAATTCTTTTGCAGGTGTTCGTGAGGAATGTGGCCAAGAATTGAAGAGAGAGGTGTTTGAAAAAGAATCCATATCTGATCATGAGGTTGTTTATTATCATTATAATCATGAATTTGAGTGATCTATCAAGAATAAAGATCAACTTCAAGCCATTCCTCAAGATGTTGCAGTCTTAGAAGAATCTCTTGAGACCAAGGTGAAAGTTATTATTCTTGAAGATGACGTAATACCTCATTATGATTTTGAAACACCCTTAGATGAATTGGAGAATAAATAACATCAGCTTGATAACCTCATACATCAGGAATAAAATGGTGGTCCTAGATAACAAGGAGGACAAATATGATCGAAAGCTATAAATGGAACTCTTTTAAGAGCTTGAAGATATTTTCCAAGTTCAAGGCTAGGTACATGACAAGGTAGGGAAAGATTTTTCAATGGAGGATAATGATCAAGATTAACTTCATCTATCAATATTTTCATGGTTATATGAAATATAAATCTAGTTGAGTGTCTTAGAAGGCTAGAAACATAAACTCAAGGGTTGTCTCAGGTTAGGGTTTGTGCAATATTTAAAGTAAGTCAAGTTCACCAAATGTTTTAACCTTTTAAGACTTAGATGTATGTAAATAATATCTTGTTAAAGAGTTGAGTATGGTAAACTAGGGTATAAATATAAAATAAATATATCTACTAATTTATTACAAAATTGACTAAATCTAACCTTTTTGAAAGTATCAATAAATAATGTAAATAATAACTTAACTAGAAAATGATTGAGACACATGATCTAGGGGTTGAAAACTAAGGTAGATGTCGGTTCGAGTGTTACAAATAGGATATAAGTGTCAAAAATCCTTCTAAATAGTATTACTATGTGGTGTTAGTGTCCTTATTTTCATAGTAGTGTCCTCTATGCAAGATTATTTCAAGCTTCTAGGTGCATCTGTGTCTGGGTTTGTCAATAATGTTACTATATGCATAAGTTTTGAAACCCTTTAGATGACCTATTTTAAATTTTATGAGAAAACCCTAATCCTCCATGTTATTAGGGCATCAATTTGATATAAGTAAAAAGGTGTATTTATTAGTGCGGTAGGTTAGACATCCTCAACACATCATTGTGATGAGAGTTACCTACATACCAATAATTTGAAGAGGGATCAAGCCCAATGTAGTTCTCCCCTCCTAAGTGTTGGTGTAAGTGCTAGTGAAGCTAGTATGATGGTTTACCTAAGTGCTTTAAATGTGACTAAGACTATAAATCTAAGTAATCTGAGATTAGAAATGTTGTAGATGGTAGTATGAAAAAGTAGGGTAAAATAGGGATTGATAACTTTAATTATACATAAATTAGTCTAAGTTTACATATTTAATTTGCTTCTAATTTCAATATAATGTTTATAAGGATAAAAGTCATGTATTTATAAAAAAAATTCTTGTGCAAGTGTTAAAATAGGTAAAGATTGACCCTAGGTGGTCTAATATTTGAAAATATATATGTTTGTTGAAAAAAGATGGAAAGGATAGTAGCACCAATATTGGGACACTATCACGATGTGCTTCTACTATCCCTATTATGGCACTAGTGTCTAGGTGGTAGAACCTAGGGCATGATGGGCTAGGATGCAATAATTAGGGTTTAGACTACTTTAGGGATGACTAGGGATGATTTTGGCCCACATGAAGGTTGGATCAATGTGAAAATAGTCCCTAGGATAGGTCTAGGGCTATGTTATGGATAGGTGGTCTCAAGTAGCACTCTTAGCACTCAAGTGTCATTTTTAGGTGATTAGAACATTTTTTTAAAATTTAATAATTTCTTCAGTGTAATAGTGGGCCTTGTTACTTATTTTTAAAGATGATATTTTGATGTAGGTAAATGGCTAGGCCATGAAGGTGTGAATGACAATATCTAAGATTCCATTGTATCTTGATGATGAAAAGGCCTCATAAGTATGGGGCACCTAAGAAAGGTGATTTTTGATTCGTTAACCCTTCATATATGATTAAACTTAGTAGGTTGTATAATCAACTATCATGGAAAAAAATTTGCCTATTGCAAAGGGTGTTCTTATGGAATCCTAAAAACTATAATTACCCTATTGTCATGAATATATTTAAGATAGTCATGCATTGTGGAAGGAATTACATGATAGTTATGCATTGAAGGACATACCAATAATAAATGAAAACTCTTGTATGTGGTATAGTTGAAAAGGTATTACGTGTTGGACCAACCAAAAGAGATAAATGAATCCCATAAAAATTTATTTTAGCTTCCCATTGAATGATTTCATCATTTTATTTAAATGGAATAATTCATTTTGTGTGTATCAAAAATGAATGATTAATGTCATGGTACATAAATTCTCACTAGCACCATTGTCATTCATAACACTATTTATAGGTTGATGATCCATATATGCCATAATAAATGAATAATGAAGATTTGAGTCATCAATCCACAATCCCACTATCATCAATTTAAATATAAGGTCATAAAACCATATAATGTATCTCATGTATAAATTTACCAAGAATCCCATATAATGGGTGTCTATAATGGGATGGAGGAGGATGTGTATAGTATGCCATTTTTTATTTTGTAGTTGTATTAGAATGATCTTGTACAGGATTTTTAAATATATTTTGGTTTTGATGATTATTTTCTTGTGATCCTAAATTTATAGGAGAATACTCAAAAGTAAGTTGACCATTATCAATAATGTCTTATATGTTGTGCTTTAGTTTATAGCATTTTCTTGTAGAATGCTTGACACATTTGTGGTAGTCACAATAAGCATTATCATCATATCATTTTCATAAAGGTAAACTCATATCAACCACCATAGTATGAGGGAGAGATATGAGATGACATTCTACAAACTTTGGATGTAATGTAGCTATAAACTTAGGTAATTGTGTAAATTGTCTCTTAGGTGCATTGGATAAGATGGGCCTATTAGGTTATTATGAAATTGTATTAGCTATGGTATATTTTTCCTATTTATCCTTATTAGTTTTTACCTTGTAACTTTGTTTGATATAATACTTATTACTAGATGTAGTTGATGTGTTCAATACATACTTGATCTTATTTAATGTAATAAGTTTCATTTCTCTATCTTGACCAATATGGCATAATTAATAAAAATAATGAATAATTAAAAAAAATAGAATCTTTAAAGGAAAAATAAAAAATTTCTTGAATATGTCTTAAAGTTATTTATCCACCATTGGATTTGTCAATTTAGACAACATTGTCTTATATCTCAAGACATATTCATTAATTGATACATTGGTTCTTATTTTGATCTTAGAAATTTATGCATATGACATATTTTTAGTAATGTTGATTTTAAAATGTGATAAAAATTGATCAAATAATGTTTTAAATTATTTTAATAATTATATTGGTAGATCATAGAACCATCTCAAAGCATAGTCGTTTAAGCTTATTGCAAATAATTTGGTCAATAATTTATCATTAGAGTCATAATCAGGGGATGTTACATAAAAGGAGCAAAGATGTTTTTTAGGATCACCCTTTCCATCATAAAGTGTAAATGTGGGTGAAATAAAATAAGTTGGTAAAGGGTAAAAATATATCTCAGGTGCAAGAGGGTTATGTAATACATCTTTTGAATCAATAATATGAGTTAATTTCATATAATTTTGCTTGATGTTGGTAACCTTAGGTTTAAAATTTTAAATGGTTTTCATAAGATCTTTCATATTTTCATCACTAAGGTTTGAAGTTTGAGAAGTCACCATGAGTGATGAAAATTATTGTATTTAAATAAGCATTGAAACCAATACTTGGGTTTAAATATTATAGTTCTCAAAGAATATGTAGTGTTCATTATTATATGTATAGGCATTAGCCTTATCATTTTTATTGATTTCATCTCTTGTAACATACATAACTGAATCAATTAATTATTTATTTAAATTTAAATGATTGATTAATGCTTATTTTTATTCCATTTAAAAATGGTCTTTATGATTATGATTTTCCATTTTTTATAAATGAAGACAAAGATGTGAATAATTGAAGAAAATTATAACAAAAAATAACACATAAATTTGAAACTCTAGGAGGTTTAAAACCCTAGAACGATCTACGTTTTTCAAAGGAAGACTCAGAGGTTAGGTTCACCAAATTTTTAAACCTTTTTATAAATTAAAGGTTATGAGGAATATACTATTCAAGAGTGAGATAACCTATTACTAAAACCATGTCAATTAAATAATTTAGTTTATGATATTTAATATTAGTGTTGAATTATGAAAATACTAAATAGAGAAGGTATGATTGTCAATAATATTTTGATTACACAATAAAAAAGAAGAATAAATACTTAGCTTATGCAATGATATGCATACAAATCTGAGATGTAAAATTGTGGGAATAGATTTTTTGATGTTCAAGAAATAGTCATCAGATTATAGAAATATTATTTATGGATACTTAGACAATTATGTTTCCCTATAGATACTTGCATTGATTTTTAATATCTGAATCCATATGTAACTATCAATGTACATAATATTTAGTGTATCAAGATGTAATTAGTTGGGTCTTCTTGGTTTTTTTTCACCTTTCATATCATGTATATGGATCTCAAATATAGGATATTAATGACTATTTTTATTTAAAACACTAGATTTCTACCTTAGATTAGGTTACCTTATGAAAAATGGGTTAGTGGGATCATGGTGTTGAGTTGGACCCAAATACCCTTCTATCAATGCACAATGCCTACATATCCAATACTCCAAAGAGGGTCTCAAACTTATCTATTTCTCCTTTATGTGTGGGAATGTGTATGTACAAGGGTAAAATATACCATATGATAATGCACATAGTGATCTAGACTATAACCTAACAAATATGTCTCTTGAGTTGTATTTTTAGAGACTTAGACACGTATATGATTGATCCTATGATTTATATTCAAATATGAATGAATAGGTCATAATATCTTAGTTGTGTGCTTTTAAATTTAATATTATGTCTAAGCTTGCTTGATAAATTGTAGATGTTTGCTAGATGGATAATGAGTATGAATTTAATTATATTTATCCTAGATACTTTTTTAAAAACCTCATATAAGGGTTAATGACATTCTTAGGCTGACCCATACACGTCTAAAGTTTTAAAAATTTGAATGTTTTTAGGATGATGACACTTGTGTTAGAGCAAAGACAAAAACATCGATGTTATTATCCTATACTGAAAGTAGTTGTGCAGGATTAAGGAAAGTTTTTTAGGTTATGTAAGTAATTGTGAAGGATATATATCAATTTTGTGCATTTTATGGTTATAGGTGTCCTATATAACCATAATATTCAAGACTGGACTAAAAAGTAAGTAATTAGACTTAGTGAGGTGGTGAATGCAATAATTTTGACTTCAAGGTTAAATTAAAGGGTAGAGCCCCGAGATATATTTTTCAAGTGTACAAGATTAGTTTAACATATAAATTCAGATTTAATCATCTACACAAAGTAATAAATGCCCCCCCATGGAAGATCCATATATGTAATCATAAGCATATCTAGCCAGGTTATCTTGTCTCTCACCTAAATCAATGTATACCTTAAAAAATGAAAGTGAAAATAGTAATATATAAAATATGTGGTGTATGTAGAGAGAGAGAGAGAGAGAGAGAGAGAGAGGATTAAAAAAACATACAGTATAGTATAAGATGGGTTCAAAATATGTATGCATGGAAACCCTACATATTATGTATTTTTCAATAATAATATTTGAATAGATTCCCCTGAGAATCAATGAATACTAGGCTTTATAAAATAAAAGAATATATACGTTTATGAGGTATACATTTAAAGTGCTTGATTCACACCTAAAATGGTATATTACCTATTCCTAACATAAGACAAAAATTATTTTCACACTTTGTTTTGGTTATATGTTGCTCATATCTTGTAGTTTTTTTTCATTTATTACATTATCTAGGATATAATGGATTCATTATGATGTCACATATACGTGATCACAATCATTAATAATTTATCCACATATCTCATTAATAAATTTTATCCATTAATATATATTTTATATGCATATCTCATTAATTAAATGTATCCATCTATGTAATGTGGAAGGTAAAACATTCATAACATGGACCCATGGTATTTTAACTATAATGTTGTAATGAGCATCACTAGATATGGCCTAACACTTCATTAGTAGAGTTTTAGGTTTGAAAGTTAAGTTTAGGATAATCCCTAGGATTTTATGCTTGATTGATGAACCCTTTAGTGATGGTATCAAAAGGTGATAAGGATATATGATTGATGCCTAATGTTTATATAAATTTCATGGTGTAAATGTTTATCCCAACCCCATTATCTATAAGAACATTTTTTATTCCTTATTTTCTAATGGTTGTTTTAATGTATAAAGGAAATTTTTTATCTATAGTGTCTTTATGTAGTAAATCCTTAAGGTCAAATGGAATGAGTTGATCACTATTTCACAAAATATTTTAAAAATGGTGAAAGTATTAAATTTAATACTAGTAGGAAAGTTATCATATTTTAAAACATCTCACAATATTTGTCTTTTAAAACTATTTATTTCTTGAGTAAATCTAAGATTTGACTGTTAACTTGTGTGTTTTGAAGTTGGTCCACTATGTGTTTTACCTTATTTTGGATTAGTTGACTTTAAAAAAATAAAATTATGAATTAATTGAAATTTTATAATATATTAAAATTATTGCAATTTATATAAAGGGAATAAAATACTTAAAATTTTGCTGCACTATGCAAATCTACAATTGAATGAATGTGATAGGAATGGATAGAGATTGTACTATCAATTTTTGTGATCATGAATTGAGTCTCTAGATGTACATAGATAGAATAATCCAAATCTAGATGGTATGAAAATATGTTATCATTTGAAACTTTATGATTTTTGTTTAAGTGATTTTTGTCTCTTTTTATATATAGGTCACTAGCTTACTTGTAAGTAGTATATGTGTGTGGTATTTAGTATCTATATGCGCATGTAATTCCATAAACCTATCTCCTTATATTTGATACCTTATGTTCATTTTTAACACTATTTTTTGGTATTTAAAAATGGAAATAAAGTTGATTGAATTGACCCCAACCACTTTTGGTGAATGGATGAGTGCTACCTACATATCCAAAACTCTTAATAGGGAAGTCAAACCTCATGTATTTCTCCCCATGAGGTGTATGTGTGAAATAGTTATCTTTTAATGAATGTAAATTTTGATCTAAATTTTGATACTTAGAAAATTACAATATTGACTTACCTTTGATATGATTTATACTTGGATAAGACTTGCTTCTTGTGACTAATGGTTGAATTAGAAATAATAGGGTTCTCCCTTTGAATGTGCAGATGTGCATAATAGTCTTACTTGAGAAATTATAGATGATGCTCAATATGGAATATGGTTAAACTTATCATATACTTATATATTATTATTTAGGTACTTTATCATACCACCAGCATGCAAAACATACAGGTAGTCCCATAAGAAGGATTTGAATTTAAATTTTGAATATTGCTTGGCACTGGATGAGTTTGAATCAAAAATTTTTAAGTGTAACAGTCATTTCTATAATACAAGAATACTATTGTGATGACCTAGAGAGAGTCTAAATATTATATTTAATATTTTAGACATAGATTAGGGAATTCCTATTGGTGATTAATAGAAAATTGAGTAGTCAGACCCATGGAAACCATGTATATGTGAGAGAATGGAAAATTAGATCCATATATGTATGCAAAAGTCATATAAGGTGAAATTAGGTTTAAAATAATATTCCTAGGTACATAATACTATGTTTTAGTGTCTAGAAATATACCTTTTTATTCTAGTATTGAAATTAAATACAATGCTAGAGTGAAAGGATAAATGGATGTAACAAAGTGTGTACAATACACTTTGCCTTTTTGGGTATGATCTACATGTATAGTTTGATCTATACAACCTCCAATGAATATTAATAAACTAATGTCTATATATAAAATCCAAAATTGAAAAAATAAAATTGAAAATTTTGAAACTTAAAGAGTAAGAAAGGAATACACATGTAAGTGGATGAGCCGTATTCTCCCATGTCATGCCATTGGAGATGACACTTCCTTGTTGAAGAATTTGAGAATTTTAATTCCTTGGTGAAGCATGTGGATAATTTGGAGGTGATCATGACCCAAATTTATGTAATAATGCAAGGCCATGGGATTGGAAAATAATTTCCCCACCCCTCATTGAAAATGGAATAGTGTTTAGACCATTAAGTTTTATTTAATCTTAGTCACACTACTTGTGTAACTAATATTAATCTCCAAGTTGAAATATGGGAGATTCATATTTGGATAACTTTGAGTAATGCCTAGGATATTTAGCATCATTGATCCTAAATCACATAATTAGACTTATATATTCAAAGGTGATGACTTCTAGGGGCCACTAATTCCATATTAGAAAACTATAATACTTTGTGTGGGTATAAAAAAATGCATGACCCATAATTCAATATAATTGGTTCCAACATGATATAGAATGTTATGAATATATATGATATTTTATCCTAAACATGAAAACATGTAACTTTTGTTCTTGAAACATGTGTGCATATGAATGGAACATGTCCCCATATGTGATTGAATCAATGAATATATAAAAACATGTACTATTTTTTCTTGAAAGATGTGTGCATATCCATGTCATATGCCCCCAAAATCTATTTGAATCTATTAATATATGCACCATATCTAAGCCCAATTGATATTCTAAACCAATCTAAACTTTTTTAATCACATAATCTATCCCAAAACTAAAAAAATTATTCATGGAGGTGTAAATTTTAAAACAAGACTAAAATATGCCCATTTTGATATGGGGAATTTATTCTATAAAATAATCATCTCAAAATAAAATAAGTAATAGTATTAATTTATGTAAAAATATGTAATCATATAGAATTATGTGTTAACATGTAAATAATATGTCATCATAATATGAATTTATTATCAAAGGGTCCTGTCAATATTGATATAGAAATTAGGATCATAATAATAATGATAACTAATATAAGCATTGAATAAGACTACATAGTAAAGGTGCTTGATGTGAATCATGGCACCACACATAAATGGGGAGCTACATGATATAGAGCGTGACACTAAAAACTTAGGAAAATCATTAATATAAATAGATAATCATATATTCATCCATTCATAATCACACAATGTCATGTCCATGATGCACATAATCAATCATACATAATAGCATTAGATCTCACACAAGGCCAAGGGCCTCACACAATTAACAATAACATATCACACACAAGGGCTACATACATTGGACAATAAATTTTTTCACACAATGGCAAGGGTTACATTTTATAGATAATAAATAATTATCCTAATATGAAAATAAGTATAAATAAATCTTAGAACAAGCCAAACTAGTCTATACTATCAATATATGTCAACATCACAACATAAAAAGTAACATATCCATGAAATTTAGTAATATAATTAATATAATTAATACAAATACATGTGTAAGTAATAAATGTAGCTCACTATGGTAAATTAAATTGTCACATAGATATATAACCTGCATAAATGTGCCTTATGGAAAAATATGCCCCCAAAATTAGCATGGCCCCTAGGTATGATAATGTTGTGCATCTATGCATTCATATATTATGTGTAATTTTTATGTTTTAAATCTCATTTATATATTTTTAAATACATGTGCATGTGAAAAATGATATGTAATATACCAAACATATGATAAATAAAGTGAATGAATAAAATAAACTAGCGAAAATGTCATGTTTAGGTCTTAATTTTTTATTTTTTATTTTTTTTGTTTGAAATATTTTACTCAAATGAGATGTTAAATTAACTGATCTAAGGGATGGTCATGTGGATATATTATATAAAACATGTGACATGTCACCTACTGTGAATGAGTAGCATCATCTGTAACTATATCTCAATCTAAAAAAATCATCTTGTGTTGTAATGTAACCATCATCCTCATCATGAATCACAATATCTTGTGTATGATGGGTTGTTATAGGTACCATAATGTCATGTGGAATCTATTGTATGGTAGGATAAGCATGTGCCCTAATTTGATGTGGAACACATCAAACTATGTGTAACACTATCTCAGGGTATG
Organism: Torreya grandis; assembly: GCA_037957365.1. Taxonomy (NCBI): domain Eukaryota; kingdom Viridiplantae; phylum Streptophyta; class Pinopsida; order Cupressales; family Taxaceae; genus Torreya; species Torreya grandis. The sequence continues at coordinate 427,045 of JARHVA010004247.1, forward strand.
GATTAAATATAGGATGTCATGATTCCTAAATGACTCTCTAATGTAATGGGGCTAAATTACTAGTTCTCTAGGAAAGTAAACTACCTTCCTTTGAATTATCTACATATAATAAACCTTGGTAGGTTGTATAACTAACTGTATATATCTATATTACATAGGTGGAGTAAATGAATGTGTAGAATGATATTGAATAGGTGTAGTAACCATTTGTGGTGGTCATGGGGGTGGATGAGGAAATGTATTTAGATGAATAAGATATTCATATGGAATATTTGAAACTATCACCACTCTAGTTTAATGTATATATTTTACACATATATGCACCAAAAGATTGTATTTCATGAAGATTTTATATCTGATGGAATCCTAACAAGATGTCAAATACCCCTATGTTTGGTAATAATAATAATAAATTAACAAATATTATAGGTCCAACCTTAAGAGGTAGAAAATTGTCTCCCAAGTGGTTTTGTCTCTTCCTATTCAATCCTTTGACTATATTTCTATATTCACAAAACTTTCATCATTATATCTAATAGTATAAATAAGTTTCATTTTATAAATGTTTTCACTTAAAACATTATCTATCATGATACTATGAGTAAACTAAGTCAATATACATGTGTATAAATAATGAATTTAGATCAAAGTCATCTTCTAAAATATTATTATCATCAAATGAATTCTTAGGAAGTTATACTGATATTCCTATAACTATACCAATAAGACTATAAAATGGGTCCTCACATGTTGATGGAGGAGGATGTATATTATATGTCATGTGTACCTCAATAATATCCTTAATTTATGTTATCACATTATTTGGAAGGATATTGGAAAATATTTATAACTTTTTGTTACCATTAGGTTGTGGTTCTGAATCATCCATATGTATTCTAAGATAAATAATGTTATCATCAATGATACATTGTATCTTATGTCTTATCATGAAACATTTATTCTTGTAATGTATATCACATTAGTGATAATCATAATATTAATTAATATCATATCCTACATTTTGAGTCCTACTCATATCAACCTCTTGTGGTGGATGTATAGATGTAAGGTTTCACTCTATAACTTCAGTAATAGGATATGAGGAGGTTGAGGTAATTTTGAAAACTACCTCCTTTCTAGAGTGGATAGGACAAGATAGTTAGTAGGCTATGATATTACATTAATAATTGTGTTTTATTCATTCTTAGTATCATTTTAATTTACCTTATAACTTGGTTTAATTTAAAACTTTAAGTCAAAGGAGTTATAGAGTTAGGCACATATTTAAGCTTTTTCAAATAAATAAGATTAACTTATTGATCTCTAAGTATATGGAATAACTCATCAAATTATTTGAATATGTCAAACAAAATTGATTTATTGAAAGAATCAAGAAAACTTTTCTTGAGTATATCTTGTAATTCATTTTGGATCATAGGATTTGTCATCCTAGAAAGCTTGGTCTTATATTGAGTCACATAGTCATCAATTAGTTGATTACATCCTTGCTTAAGTTTTGAAATTTGAGCATGAGATAATTTTTCATTGATATTGATAAAAAAAAGTGTTATAAACTAATTTGTCAAAGGATTTAATGCCTTAACTTATTTTAATGAGAGATGATATAACCATTACAAAGCATAATCCTTAAGACTTTGTGGAAATAACTTAGTCAATAATTTGTCATCAAATGCATAGTTTAAACATGTTGCATGAAAGGATTTTAGGTGTTACTTTGGATCACCTTTACCATCACAAAATTTAAGATAAAGATTTATCAAACCCATATGTAAAGGATAAGTTGATATCTCTAAGGATAATGGATTATGAAGCTATGCATGAGAATTTATGGAATGACTAGATCTAGAAGCATCCTAATCTAACTACATCACCTTAGCCTACATAATAAAATTGTATTTTCCCCACACCTTGGGTGGTCATCACATGTGTTATAAAAGGTGAATATGTATGAATAATAGTAGTATGAACACCTATGGAATAATTACCAACTTAAAATACTGATCAATAACATTAAAAGGATCATATTGTTCCTCGGCTATACTAGCCCTAACTAACTTGTTATGTTCATATATTAATACATATAGAATAGAATCATGATTTTTTGGATTTATGTTAATATATTTAGTTAAATACCTTTAATATATGTCATCAAATATATCATAAAATTTCATATATTTATTTCCTTTATTAATATATATAGTATTTTTTCATGACTAATGTCTGATTCAATAATCATAAAAAGTACATTAATAAAGTGTACTCTATCTCTTCTGGTAGTGATAACATGGAACATGAAATCCAATACAAGTATTGGGTGAATAATAGGAGTGAGAGGAATAAAATAAGTCATATATTCTCTTTGATGTCTAGTGGTAATAGGAAGAAACTTAGATTAAATATTATGATAACATGAAATATGGAAACTAAATATTGTTCAGTATTAAGTTAAAATTTATTAGTGTATAAACATTTTATCCTTGGAAATACATATTTATTATATATTTTGTATATTAAAGGAAAAAGCATGTAATCATTATAATAATAGCTTGATTCAATAAACAGAAACTACGTACATCCATTATAGCCATGTGTAATTTTTGAATATGGGAAAATCAAAAATCAGATTTATATACAAAAACTTAGAACCCTAAAATGAAGGAAGAAACCTTAAGATAAGGGTTTGATGTGCTCAATATGTAAACAATATCACCAATATATTTCACCTTATTGTAGATTATATGACATTAACAAGATAAATCTATGAATTATTGTATAATATATACAAATTAAGCATTAATTAAATGTAAAAGGTATAATATTATTTGAAAATTTCACTTTTTATATATATAAGACCTAAGGGAATAATATACTTATCATTTTAATATATTGTGTATGTTCATGACTAAATGTATATGATAAGAATGGCTAAAAACTAGAATATGAATCAATCGAATCAGGAATTGAGTCTTTGGATGTGCCTAGATAGAATCATTAAACTCTAGATAGTACCAATAGATTCCAATGTTAAAAACATAATGGTTTCATCTAAGTGATTTTTCTTCTTTATTTCAGCATAAGTTTCTACACCTTCTTGTAAGTTATTTTTATATAGATTCTTCAATATCCATCTTTAGTGAAATTCTAAAAACTTGTTACCTTCTCTGTAAAACCATGGGTCCACTTTCAACATTAGGTTTTGGTTTTCAAAATGGGAAAGAAGGTGGGTTGAGTTAACCCCAACCACTCCTCAATGAATGGTTTATTTCTACCTGCATATCCAATACTCTGAAGAGGACATTTAAATTACATGTAGTTATACTCCTTAAGTGTATGCATGCAACAATACTTTTTAATGAATTCAACCTATGGTATATCTTTAAATTCTTTTAAAATTACAGTTTTGACTAGGATTTGAGGTGCTTTAGACTTGTCTAGGACCTGATCCATGTGATTGATGGTTGAATAGGAAAGGATAGGGTATTCTCTTTGAATGTAGATGTATATAATAGACTTTCATGATAAATTATAGATGATTTTTGATAGGGAATAAGATTATACCTATTATGTATGTATATGGGGCTATTTTGGTAATTTATCATACCATAGACATGTGAAATATATGGGATGACCCATTTAATGATATGGATTTGAAAATTGACTTATGCTTGGCACAAGATGATTCTTTTAGTTTTGGATGAGTTTAAAATTATGGAATAGTTTGAGTCTAATAATTCTATCTAGAAAGTAATAATACTATTTTTATGATATAGATATATTCATAATATCATTTTGAATAGATAAAACATATACTAGGGAATACTTGAAGGTGACTGATATGAAATCAAGAATGTTGGACCCATGTAAATCATGGAGATGTGAGAAAAGGGAAAATAAGATCCATATGTGTATTTAAAAGTCATGTAAGGTGAATTTAGGTCAAAAATAATATATATAATACCATATTTTAGTGTTGATACTAAATCATAATATTTGTAATTAAGATTCTAGTAGGATTAAGAGGAGGATTAACATCTTATTCAAGAGTCCCTTAGTTTGGCCTAGTTTTTAAATAAAAATAAGGTATAACAACATTTTTTCAACTACCCCTAAATTTTATTTCAATGATAATATAATAATATGATTAAAAAATAAACATATATCTAAAAATGTGATTTATTTTCCAAATCCTAAGAGGTTGTGGGTTTGTAAAACCCTAAGTTGTATTCAATCAATGATCAAAACCTAGGTGAGTTTTGCATGGTGTAGGTACCTATGTATAAAATATTTATTGGGACAAAATATGCATCAAAATAATTTAGATCAATAATATCTTGAATAATCCATTCCTAAGAAAATAGGGTTGTATGAAATCCTAAGTTGAGCATTTGAAACAATTAGGGTTCACCATTTATGTTTACCCTAATTTTAGTTTTAACACAAAATATGTATAAAAAAATAAAATTATATATATTTAGGCATATACAAATTAAATATAAAATTCATATTTATATAAGAGGATAAGTAATGGAAATAAGACCAAGCACTAAAAATGACAAATAAATAAATTTAATGTAATTTATAAGAGGTTAATAAATCATCATATTGATGTGGATTTTGTACATGCCACATGTGGTTTTCATCCTCTCATTTTAGGATTAAAAAATTACCCAAGGAATGAGTTATAGGTATGAAGTCTTCTTCATTACCAAATGGTAGAATAGCTTGAAGAGCAATGTGGCCACATACTTATACAAATATCCAAAACATTTTATATTGGTACTAATCCATTATACAATGAATCATATATCATAAAATTATAAAATATATAGGGAAAATATGAATCATAGAAATAAATTATATGTTCCCTTATATATATTTTTATAAACCAAAAATTACATAGAATCCACTAAAAAATTAAATTAACATGTTCTAAAACTCATTTTCTAACTCAAAATTAATGAATATAGTGCAATAGCCTAAGGAAATAATGAGCGAGTCTCATAAGAATTATTAGGAAACATTATCTATTGAAAAAAATAGTGTTTCACATCCATATATAAATGTTTAATAACAATTATAGTATACTAATGAAATAATCAAAATATTTAATGTAAAATCTAGTCAACTAATTTATAAGTAGCATATAGATCCAGTCATGAAATACTCTAAAATCATAAGACACAAATACTTATCTAATTGAGAAAGGAAAAAATATATATTTAATTCTTAATTTTTTGCTTCTTCCAATCATTGTGGTAATGTTTTTTAGGAACTTCCTAGATGATTTATTTCTCAAGTCTTAGCTGAAAATTCTTTTCTATGGCTTTTCCAAGAAAGCTCATTTCTACCTATAATAGGATTATTATTTTATATATATAGAGAAACTAACACATTAAAATCTATTAATTTCATACTATAATATCCTAACTAATAATACATTTCCAATAATGGACACAAACACATCACATGACCTTTATGAAATTGAATGACTAGCCACTAATAAATCCAAATTTAATATTTTTCTCCATTGGGAAAAATATCAAATTTAAAATAAAACATTGCTCATTGTGTTTACAATGGCTATGTATCCACGTTAATTTTTAATTTGGTAGCATTCTATAATCACCTTATATTTTATGGAAACCTTGTGGCTAATTGTGACTTTATTACTACACAACCCTAGAGACTCACAACTATCAATGTGGTGTGATCACACAATGGTCATATTTAAAAAAAAATCATGATCCCTTTATGAATATCCTAGTTTATCCCTCAATGTTGAATAGTTATATTGTGAATTGGTGATGGGGAGGAACATGTGTCAAATTTAATGAAACATCCATGAAAAATCATCACAATCCACATGAAATCATCATGAAACTTGTGGTTCATAGGATTGGATTGGTGATGGTTTAACATATGTCAAATTTAGTCTATAGTGATTTAACAATATCTGTTACCCACACAAAATGATCACAAGGGATCAAGTTTATGGTTTGATCTCTTGGAGTGATATGTGGCCATCACCCATTAGGTCAAACTCACTAAGTTTCACAAGATTCATGGGATTTACCTTAGCTATTAGGGTTATTTTATTTTATTTATTATAACTTTATATTATTCATGGGTTTGTATACCTACATAACAAAAATAAAGTGGCATTGGTATACACTTGATAATTTTTACTTAATCAATTTACTAACCCTTTATTTTTTATTGGCTCATCGACGTATCAATATCCATGAGTGCATGCCTTAAATTTTTCATCAAGAATGCAATAGGATAATATTTTGGTACTTTATTAAACATTTTTTCCTATTATTATGTCATACAATCATTACTATAATCTCACCTCCTTTGAGTCTCCATCCATCTTACCTCTTCATTTACTTTTTGTCTAGATGTTCTAGTGCCCCTATATCCTTCTATAATAGTTATGTTGATTTAATTAGTTTCATATTTCAATTCTTATATTTTATTATCTATCCCTATATGATTATTAGTATACATGTTATCATGTGTATTACATTAACCTAACTGATAGAGTATTGTGCAATTGACATATTACACCTATTTTGATCTGGTTGATACCTTTGAATTATATTTTAGGGTTAGTTTTTTTATATTGGAGCTATATATAAATGGATAAGATTTAATTCCTAAAAACATATCACATTCATACTCTCAAATTTCACTCATTTTTTTCTTCTAATTAGTATTTTGAGGAGTTAGAGGTTTAAATTCTTATCTTGGAGATCTAGTCTTGTGATGTCTTTGAAGCTCAATAAGAAAAGTCAAAGGAGTCCCAAACTAAGGATACCTAGGCCTTTATCTTACCATTTGAATTATTGAACCTAAAATAGTTCTTTTAAAGTGAAACTTGAGTTAAAGGCAAATATTGAATTGTCAACGGGTCCACCAAAAGGTAAGTATCTCTATTATTATACTCTTTCATTTATCTATTTAGTATATTATATATTTATTGGTTTATTTATTTATGGATGTATGTGTGTATCCTTTCTTTTGATCTTTATTATACCAAATAATATACTATATTTATTGAGTTTCTTAGGTTTTCCATTTATCACCTTAGGTTACATATACCCCCATTTGGTTGACCATTACACCTTAAATTTATTAAAAATAATTTCAATCATTTGATTTACTTTCGCATTTACAACCATTTAATTTAATTACACATTTACAATCATCATTACAATCACTTACCCATCATTGAGCCTGATCTGTAAACTAAAAATACAAGTGTATTACATTCGAAAATCACTTGTTCATGTTTATGAGATACTTCAAATTTTCACTTTATTGTGTTTAATTTGCATAAAGAAAGTAAAATAAAAATTAAAATGAAGATCAGAATGCAATAATAATTAGAGAAAATCAAAGACAACACCAACAAATTGATAATGGAGTTCGGCTTCAATAACTTACATCTTCGGGTCCGCCCAATAGTGAGGATTATTATATTAAAATGCTACAACAAATGGCTTAAAAAACCTTTAAAAATATTCAATTTAACCTTCTTTGATCTTAATTTTCCTATAAATATTTCTCCTAGACCTGAAAATAAAAGCCCAAGGCCGTACAAGGCAAAAACAAGGCTCTAATCCTCTTAATTCTCTTTACACAGTCAGAAATCCATGTCAATACAAGTAAATATTACTCCCTTTTATAACATTTCAGCCACCATGGCTGAAGTGGTTGATACCTCTGCCTTTTAGGCACTAGGTCTCAAGTTCCAAACTCCCTCCTCCATTCTAGGTGTGTAGGGAAGCGAGCAAGGGCATCCTTCCTCCATGGGCGCGCTTTGACCAAGGCTTTTAGTCCCACATTTGTTGGGCATGGTTGTTTTACATGCCTTAAATAGTAAACTTGCTAAATATTTCAAATGAGAAATATTTGGGCACCAACTTTGGATGCCACCTAGCCTATTCAAATGCCTAGGAATGAGGGAGGTGCTTTAATGTTTGTGGCATGGATGTTTGGTGCCTATTTTGATTTTGAAAAGGTCAAATATCATGTGCATCAAATAAAACACCTTAAAAAAAAAATTCCCCCTAATTATTTGCCATGTATCAAATGGATATTGGTCCACTTGGTGTTCTTCAACTGTGCCACGTCATTTTTGACATCCTGTCACATGATTTCTTCAACTGGCTATATCTTGAGCATTCAGACTCCGTTTTTCAAACCATAAAAAGTGATAGAAAGCTCTCGATGAGTATTAAAATGTGAAAATTATTTAAACTAAATTTAAATACTTTGAAAAATAGAACGGTACATGGATCCACCTGGATCATTCCTCCCCACTAGGATCTTTTGGACCTCCAAAAGTTGAAATTAATTGGTAATGAGGTGAGGGTATTTTTCCCTCACTTTTCTGACTTCCATCCATTTGGCCTTACTTGGGTACATCCCTTTGAGACCAACACGAAGACATTCAACATTACCTCTTCAGAAAGTCTGCATATTCCTATCAAGTATAGTATCTTCCTGTAATTCTGTTAGATATTTAGGAGAAAAATCATCAATGGAAGGAATGGATACACTTTCATCATGATCAATGATCATTGGGGGCTCATATAATTTCAAATTTTCCACATTTACAACTGAATAAATCTGCATGTAAGATGGCAAGTCTAATCGGAAAGCATTTGTGCCAATTTTTTCCATTATCCAAAAAGGACCATACTGGATTGGTTTCAACTTTTTACCTTCACCTGTCAGTCTTTCCTTGCTAATGTGAAGCCATACCATATCACCTACAAAAAATTGGTGATCAATACAATGTTTGTCATGCCTGGCTTTGTACTTGGCTTGAATTTTCTCCAATTGAGTATGAATAGTCTGATGAATGAGCTGTATTTGTTTAATGAACTTCTTGGCTCGAATGGCTTCTTTTGGTTCACCAACAGCTGTATCCTATCCATAGCAAACATCTAGAGGAGATTTAGGCAAGTATCCATAACAAACTTCAAGTGGAGATTTCATAGTAGAAGAATGAAGTGCTCAATTGTATGCATGTTGTATGTAACACAATTATTCATCCCATAACTTTGGATTTTTATTGCTATAACCCCTAAGCAAATGTACCACAGTGCGGTTCACAACCTCTATTTGTCCGTTAGTTTGTGGATAAAATGTAGTGCTCTTTTTTAATTTAGTGTCCATTAGTCCCCACAAAGTTGACCAAAACTCCCTAGTAAATCGAGAATCCCGATAAAAAATTATTGAAGTAGGCAAACCAAAATGAACCCATACATGTTTAAAGAACAAATATGCAGTGCCTTCGCCAGTAATTTGCTTAGTGCAAGGAATCAAAACACACATTTTGCTAAATCTATCCACAACCACATATAAATAGTCATGTTTTCTTTGTGTCATAGGCAATCCCCCCACAAAATCCATAGAGATACCTTCCCAGGGGTGAGTAGGAACAGGTAGAGGATTGTAAAGTACCAATTTCATATTACTAGGTTTACTTGTGGCACAAAGAGTACATCCCCTTATACATTTAGCAACTTTTTCCTACATACGAGACCAATAGCAATACATTTTCAAATGTGCAACCATTTTAGCAACTCCAAAATGACCAGAAATAAGAGAAGTATGTGCTTCTCTAATCATGTGCACCCTCTCATTTTGAGGAATACATAGTTTAACCAAATGATACAAAAGATCATTGTGTACATGATTGTCCAATTCTTCTACTTGTCTACTACTCATCAAGTATTTATAAACATCCTAAAAATCAAGATCATTCACATATTGTTCTTTATAACTTTCATGAGACAAAGAACCATGTTGTAAAAGAATAGATGCAACAACCATAGGAGGCCTAGATAGCATATCTGCAACCTTATTCTGAATTCCTTTTTTATACTTGATCACAAGATGAAATTGTTGTAAGAAACCCATCCAACAAAAATGTCTAGACTGTTGTAGCTTAGTTTGTGATTGGAGATACTATAAGGGCTGATGATCTGTATGTATTATTATTTCTTTGCCCATTAAGTAATGTTTCCATTTTTAACACTTTGAACCAATGCATATAATTCCTTATCATAAGTTGGATATTTTCTTACTACACTTGTAAAGGTTTCAAAATGATAACAAACTGGTTTCTTACCTTGCATTAAAATAGCTCCCATAGCATACTCACTTGCATCCATCTCGATCTCAAATGGTTGTTGTATATCAGGAAGTGCCAAGACCGGAGTAGTACTTATCTTTTCTTTCAAAGTATCAAAGGATTTTTGATGTTTGCCTCCCCACTGAAAGACCTATTTAACACTTGTCAAAGAATGCAAAGGTGATGCAATATATGAAAATTGAGCAATAAACTTCCTCCAAAAATGTACTTCACCAAGAAAACTCCTAACCTCAATTGTGTTAGTGGGTGTAGGCCAATAAACAATGACTACCACTTTTGCAAGATCAATTTTTAATTCACCATGTCCTACAATGTAACCCAAGTATATCAAAGAGGTCTTGCCAAATTCACATTTTGACATTTTTAGATAAATTTTTTCCCTTCGTAATGCATCCATGACTTTCTTAATGTGGATCACATGCTCTTCCCATGACTTGCTAAAAATAAATATATCATATAAGTAAACTATAACAAAATCATCACGAAACTGTCTAAAAACATCATTCATCAATCTCATGAATAAAGCCAGGGCATTACACAACCCGAAAGGCATAACAAGCCATTCGAACAATCCCTATTTTGTCTTAAAGGCAGTTTTCCATACATCACCTTCATTAATTCTTACTTGATGATATCAACTTCTCAAATCCAGCTTAGTGAAATAAATAGAATGTTTTAATTGATCCAACAAATCATCTATATGAGGAAGAGGGTAACGATTCTTAATAGTAATTTTGTTTAAAGCATGAAAATCAACACACATTCACCAAGTTTCATCTTTCTTTGGAACCAAAATAATTGGTGAGCCAACAGGAGATGAACTTGGATGAATAACACCTCTATCCAATAGATCCATTACCTATTTCTTGATTTCTTCATTTTTCACCACTGATAACCTGTACATGCCAATGTTAGGGAGAGGAGAATCCTGCAATAGCTGAATTTCATGTTGAACTCCCCTTTTGGAATGCTTAACATTAGATTTCTTACTTTTTACTTTAGGAAAAGATTATTTTTATTGTTTTCCTCTAGCCTCTAAATGAGTGGCTTGAACACATACTACATCTAATTTAGTGGGATTGAACATAAGAATCACATGTCTTAAGTAACTATGCAACCCACCTATATATTTTAGTAGTGTTTCTTGTGTGTATAGAGGAACATTAAAAAGTAAAGCTTTTTTCCTAAAATATTTTGTATAATCTTGAACACTTTGGCCTTTTCCTTGTCTAAAACTTTTCCAATCCATCATGGCTTGTTGCATATATCTTAAAGGATATAATTGCTTTCTGAGTTCTTCAATAAATTCATTGCAAGTAGAAATCAAGTTACCTTTTTGAAGCTTGAATTCCTTCAACTTACTCTCCCACCACATGAGAGCTATACCTCCCATACGAAGAGTAGCCAAATGAATTTTTGACTCATCCCTTGCAATCTTTTGGACCCTACAATAAACTTCAATCTGCTTGACCTAATTATCTAACTTTTTGGCATTAACTTCACCATTAAACATTGGTAATTAAAACTTAATATCAAATTTTAGTGAAGGGAGAGATTATATAGTTTTTTTATCATCATCTGATGGAGAAGGTTTTTCAGTTTCTTTACCTTTTGATTCTCATGAATCACCTTCTTTTTCATTCTCAGATTTCCTTTGTTTGTCACGGTATAGTTCCTCAACCATGCTTCTCATGTCCATCAAATCTCAACAGAAAGCTTGTTTGGATTCCATCTCTTCTTCAACCATCCTTGAAGCATGCCTTGAACCAATCTCTAGATTATATTCAATGAGTTTTCCTTCACCCTTTTCGGATTTAGACCTTGTCAACATACACTAGCAATCACTATTAAATAACAACCACTCTGATACCAAAAATTTGATCTGTAAACTAAAAATACAAGTGTATTACATTCAAAAATCACTTGTTCATGTTTATGAGATCCTTCAAATTTTCACTTTCTTGTGTTTAATTTGCATAAAGAAAGTAAAATTAGAATTAAAATGAAGATCAGAATGTAATAATAATTAGAGAAAATCAAAGACAACACCAACAATTTGATAACGGAGTTCAGCTTCAATAGCCTACATCTCTGGGTCCACCCAATAGTGAGGACCATTCTATTAAAATGCTGCAACAAATAGCTTCAAAAACCTTTACAAATCTTCAATTTCACCTTCTTTGATCTTTATTTTCCTACAAATATTTCTCCTAGACCTGAAAATAAAAGCCCAAGGCTGTACAAGGCAAAAACAAGGCTCTAATCCTCTTAATTCTCTTTACACAGTCAGAAATCCATGTCAATACAAGTAAATATTACTCCCTTTTATAACATTTTAGCCACCATGGCTGAAGCGGTCAAGACCTTATCCTTTTAGGTGCCAAGTCTCAAGTTCTAAACTTTCTCCTCCATTTTAATCACCTAGGGAAGTGGGCAAGGGCATCCTTCCTCCATGGGCACGCTTTTACCAAGGCTTTTAGTCCCACATTTATTGGGTTTGGTTGTTTTACATGCCTTAAATAGTGAACTTGCTGAAGATTTCAAATAAGAAATATTTGGGTGCCAACTTTGGATGCCACCTAGCCTATTCAAATGCCTAGGAATGAGGGAGGCACTTTAATGTTTGTGTCATGGATGTTTGGTGCCTATTTTGATTTTGAAAAGGTCAAATATCATGTGCATCAAATAAAACACCTAAAAAAAAAATTCCCCCTAATTATTTTCCATGTGTCAAATGGAGATTGGTCCAATTGGCATTCCTCAACTATGCCACATCATTTTTGACAACCTGTCACATGATTTCTTCAACTAGCTATATCTTGAGCATCCAGAATCCATTTTTCAAACCGCAAAAAGTGATAGAAATCTCTCGATGAGTACTACAATGTGCAAATGATTTGAACTAAATTTGAAGACTTTGAAAAATAGAATGGTACATGGATCCACCTGGATGAGAGCCCTAGTGAGATCCATACCCCATGTCATAGGCTTAGGATTTGGAGCCCTTTCTTCTTAATACTTGAGTGTGAATCACACTCTGTTAGGCCTAAAATTATTTTAGGTCCTTACTTGGTCATATTATCATACACAGGCTCTAATTTTATGAAATTATTTGAGTCCTAATCTATTAATAAAAATATGATATTTTTAAATCATCCTATCCCATGCATACATACTCCATTCATACTTATATGTAAAATCCATGTAACAAACCACTTAAATAAAACATCAAAAAAAAAGACAAGAGGTGGTATTCAACTATAATACATAAAACAAGAAGTTCACTTAATTTATATTGTTCACCTTAACCATGAACTCGATAGGTTTTTAAATTTCATTATATATATATATATATAGGTCTATATATATATATATATATATATATATATATATATATATATATATATATATAGGTCTACCCTATTTTCATAGAGTCTAATTTCTATTTCACATATTCAAAATCATAACAACGATATTGGCAACTTCATATAAGGCATAGATATTAGACTCATAGAGATAGGGAGGTTACAAATTCAACCAAAATTATATGAATTTAGAATAAATACATGTGGTTATCATGAACTCTTGCAGACATGATATTTGGTTCAAGTAATGAAAATATTCAATCCATGGAGTCATGGGATTAAAATTTTAAAGTACACAGACCCATTGAGTTCTCAAATTTGATCCATAATTGTGATGGGTTATGCACTTTATATAAGTGAAAAATATTAAAGGGGGACATAAATACTTAAGTCTTATTAAATAGGCCACCAATGAGGAAAATATATACATAGGGATCATGATTACAAAGTGAACCTTAGACTAGAATTGGTATAAAATATGTAATATACGAACTCTAAAAGTGAAAGCATTAATCCAAGTAATCAAGGTAACCCTAGAATAAAAATTTTGGTTGAGTAAATTCTATGAAATACATTGATTTTTATTCACTTTACCTTGGTTCCTATAATGTATGAATGTATTTAGAATCAAAATTATAACATATATCATTAAAAAAAATCATGTTTCAAGCATTCATTAGTACCTATGACAAGTGCCATGGTTAGTTCAATAGGAATGTTCATACATGACTTAACATTTTTAATGTGAACAAAATTCTAATCTAAATTATTAATCATAGGAAAATTCAATTTTATGTTTGGGAATAATCTAATATGACATTCCCAAAAGGAGAATAACTTATCTCATTAAAATTATTTACTCTCTAAATAATTGATTGCCTGACTACTTGGATTGTTTGTTCATAAGCTAAAATTTAGGTGTTAGTATTAGATCTTTTTACAAACATGGAAATAATTTTATCTAGAACATATAAATACAAATACATATGAATACTTTTTGGGGTCTAATGTTGATTATAATATTATTAAATATATTCTAAAATCCTAATTTTACTCTTATTGACTCATTTGGATATTTCTTGATCATAGGGATCAATAACTTGGCAAAATTATAGAGTAAATGCTTACTATAAATAGATCATTTAACTAGGAATTAAAATTTAAAAAAAATCATGTTTAAAGTTCTCTAATGTGAAATTAAATAACTTACAACCTACGTCTTGATTTCTTATATTCGAAATTCTTAGAGAATTTTTAAAAGCAAGAATGTTCTCTTCAACAATTCTATCATTTTGAAATTTGGGAAGAATTTTGAAAGCATTTTTGGTGGACTCATACTAAATGTTGGGTATTTTTATGGTTTTTACACCAATCCAAGACATTTTTCTTTCAATTTATAATTTTTAAGGATTATTTAATAATTAATAATTGATGAAAACATTTAAACACAAATATAGAGAGGTAATCACCATATAAAATCTTAGATCAAGCCCTATAATGATAAAAAAATTGTTTATTAACCACAATACAACTACAAGAATGGGTAGTTTAATCCATAGGACCATAGATTAACTCAGACTTAAAGGACTTTAACCATAAAAATGGATCATTTAATCATTGTTATATCACCAAAAATAAATTGATAGTCTTCATTTAGGAACAAATTAGAATAGATGGTGTGATATGAAGGAGGATATGTTATCAAAATTTCAACCAAAATACCATATATTAACTTAGATTTAATGGAATTTAACCATAAGAACAAATCAATCGAAATTCCTTCTAGCACCAAAAATTTGTAGATGTGGGTTTTATGCACACCACATGTTAGGTTATACACCCTCTCATTTTAGGATTAAAAAAATGACCTAGGAAATGAATTTTAGGTATCTGATCTTCTTAATGCAAAAGTGGTGGACTAGATTACATAAAAATTTGCCACTTACCTAAAATAGGGTTCAGAACATGGATATTTATAATTTTCCTATTCTACTATATATAAAATTAGATATCACAAAAATATACAAAAGAGAGGGAAAAGTTAAAGTAGAGAAGGGAATTAAATGTTCTTTGATTTATCTTTTGCTAAATAAAACATCACATACAATCCATTGTGAAATTAAAATAATATATGCTAAACCCAATTTGTTAACTTAAATTTAAAGAATATAATGCAAGAGCCTTAGGATAATTAACAATGAGTTAATCTTAGTAGAATTATTTGGTAAGATGATCTATTGTAGACAATAGAATTTTTAAAATTTTATACAAATATTTAATAACAGTCACATTATATCAGTGAAATGATTATAATAATTATGTCTCAATCTAATCAATGCATTTATGAGCAACATACAGATCTAGTCATGAAAATTCCAAACTTATAAGGCACAAACAATTTTCTAATTTAAAAAGTAAAAAATATATATTCATGGCATATCCATGTGTGAAAATTTTCAAAATATTCTTCTTTTAGTCAATCAAGTGATGTGTTTTCGGAATTTCTAGATGATTTATTTCTCAAGTTTCAATCGAGAATTCATTTCTACTACTTTTCCCAAATAATTCATTTTTTCATATAATAGACTTATTACATAATATTTATAGATAAAATTCATGGACTAACACATCACATATTATTAATTTCTCAGTAATAAATCCAAATTTATGATACATTTCCAATAATAGACATAAATGTATCATAGTAACCTTTTCAAGTTTTAATTCTTGGCCACTAATAGATCCAAATATAATATTGTTATCCAATGTGAAAAATATTAAATTTATAATTAAATATTATATCATTATGTTTATAATGGCCCTTCATATCATAGTAATAGTGTATATGAATTCATGTGAATTCTAGCTTCGGTCATAGTAAATGATTGCCTTATATTATGTGGAAACTTTGTGGCTAACTATGATTATATTTCTATGTATCCTTAGAGAGTTTTAATTATCCATGTGGTGTGATCAAGGGATGGTTGGATTTATGAATTTAATTTTTAGTGATCACTTTATGAATATCCCTATTCATCCCTTAATGTCATAGAATTCTATGGTGAACCGATGATGTGAAATAATGGGCATAAAATTTCATGAAACATCCATATAGAATTATCACCATCCATATGGTAACATTATGGATCATGTGGCTTATAGGAGTGGATTGGTGAAGGTTTGATGGATGTAAAATATAGTCTCTAGTGAATAAACAATATCCATCACCCATGTGGCATGATCATAAGGTATCAAATTCATGAGATGATCTCTTGGAGTGATGTGTATCCATCACCCATTGCCTTAGACTCACTATTAGAAGAGGTTCGTAGAAAACCATCATAACATTCTAATAAAGGGATATCTATGTGAAGTGTCATAAATTTTTTAGCAGACACCATTCAATCTAAACTAATCCATTCAAAATTTAAAAAAGATAGATTTATACAGGAATCAAAAACTTAAAAAGGTGTAAAACATGAAAGATAGTCTACATGATTAACAAATTTAAGAAAATAGAGCATTCACTATGCATTGAACAAAGATAAAGGATAATTTGAGAGAAACCATATCAAAACTTCATATTAATATTTATCACATTAGAACCATTTTATACTACAACTGAGTGTTATATATATAATGTTTATAAGGTGTTTTCACCTAATATTCTATCCTTTCATTATCCAAAGGAAAGAATTCAAATTGTGTAGAAAATTATTATGATTTCAAGTGTCAAATACATATAAAAATAGATAAAAAAGATAAATTTTTAGAGTTTCAAATGTGTCCACCAATTACACTCCATAATTTTTTTAATCCCGATTCTACTCCCAACACTTTCCCAGACTTAAACAATTATCTCATCTCAAGACAAAGTAAAATAAAATGTGCCCTATGTTGAAGATACAAACTTTGACTGTGCTAAGACATTAAACTAGAAATAGAAGTTACAATAATTGTTCAAGGTGTTATTTATCTATTTTCACCCTTTATGCACTACATAACATCCCTTTCAAGTGTTCAACTAAGTAGTGTACTACTATATTGCCCTTGTAGGTTTTCAATAGACTAGCCTAACTAGGTGACTTCCCTTTATGTGTTTTCAACCAACCTAGCCCCATTCCTAATTCTTAAGGTCATCCTATAGAGTGTAAAAAAATTATTTAAATTTAAAAAATTAGAAGTGTGCACAATACCTACTAAACAGGTGGTGGCATGTTATGAATTGATAGATTTGGTGGATGTTATGATGTTGGATATGCTTGAGATGCAAAAGAATAAGTAGAAGCTACACAATTTGGTAATGGATGTGATTATTATTATTGGATTATTGTTTTTTAAATCATGGACGTATTCATCTAATGGAGTACTTATTTTAGATGGTTAGGAGGAATATATTATGGCTCTTCAACAAGTTGTGTGATGGAGCTATCTAGATGTAATAAATATTATTTGAAGAATTTTCAATTAGTGAGAAATCCATGCACCATAGTGAGCATTGTGCATAATGGGACTTGGGACACCATCATATTTTCAATGTCTTTATTTTATATGATGGTGATGAGTGACATAGTGTTTTACACTTTGAGTTATATATCCTTGGGTAGCTCCTCTAATTGATTTGCATGCCTCTGTGTTTGAATACCAACAAATGTGATTGATAGAATCTTAGTTTACCATGTTTGCATCTTTTTCATAACTCTTTCATGTGGTTCAAGTAAGTGCTTGAGTGTAATATCCATTATTATAAAGGTAGATAAATTATATTTCATTATTGATTTGGATTTATTTACCGTATCAAATATTGGTTTTCCCTTAGATAATGAATTGGCAATTTTAATCTTCGAATTAAGTATGTCATGTGTAATTTGTTTGGATTGAACCATAGTTGTATCCAAGTCTTATTCATATCCTTACAAGAGATCAAAATTTAACTTTGTATCTACTTTTATATTCCACATTTGAGTGAAAAATGGTTGTATCTTGTGCATAAAAAACCAATCCTTTATTATATTTGACATGAGGGCTAAAATCTATATCTCTTTCAACATCAGTTGGTCACCTAAAACTGGGGTGAATAATTTAGGGCAAGTGTTATCAATGAGCTAGCATGCATTGGTGAATTAGAGGTGATTATTTTCATTGTCCTCTTGAATATGTGATAATTCTTGATCTAAGGTCAAAACCTTCTACATAATTATCTATTTAAATGGATATTCACCTTCAATTTTATTAATGAGTATAATCAAGGAAACATAAATAGATGCTTTGTGCACTATTCTAGCTAGGGCTAAAGTGGAAGTCACTACCATTATAGGTTACTTCTTGATTTGTACCATGAGAAGAGAAAACATTGTGAGATAGGTGGATGATGTGGGGATATCCCATAGCCATTGCCTATAAATTTTATTCTTGTGTTAAGGTGCCTCCTCCTAAGCACTTCCTTGAGTATATTTTGAGACTTGAGATGTGAATAATGGATTATGGGTCTTGATTGTTCCCACCATCTTGGTGGACTATAGTAATTACTTGTGAATTATAGCTACATTATATTCTCTATTTATGCCTTATATTTTACTTTTACATCATCCTTAACTTTATATTTTACCTTAACCTTAGATTTGACATCATGTTCCTTGGCCTACCTATTGGCACACTCCTGATGGTTGCGTAACACTTCTTTAGTATTTTATGATTCTTGAGCCTCTATGACTACTTATGATTCATATTTATTTTATTAGGTTGCCTACACTTCTTGATTACATATTTATTTCTACTTCCTTGATGCTTCCTCTTCTTTATTCACCTTTTCTTCTTTGGCTCTTTTATTTTTATCCTTAGCTTCCTCATCCTTTTTACCGCATTTCTTCTTCTTCTTCTTCTTCTTCTTCTTCTTCTTCTTCTTCTTCTTCTTCTTCTTCTTCTTCTTCTTCTTCTTCTTCTTAGCCTTCTTCATAGTCACTTGTGTATTTTATTCTTCCTACTACATCGTGGTAGCTTGTTTGGTAATTTGATTAGGTTGTAGTATAGTTTCCTCTTATATATTTTGTATAAGATTTTGTGAATTAAGTAGTGAATATGATTCAAATGATGATGTTGATTTGAACATAATACATATTCATGTTGGGGTCTTAGACCTAGAAAATGGTGGAGGGGTGAGGTGACTCTTCACTTCTCTATACACTTGAACTATTTATTGAGGTTTTTTATTGATTCCTTGGGCCTAATATGTTTATTATTCCACCATTAGATAAAAAAAATATCTATTTTTGGATTTATAGAGAGACCCTAGATACATAATGGGTCCTTGTCCTGCACACTAGGGCTAGTGGTAAACATTCATGTAGTGGAGAGTGTGTTTCTTATGCATCGATTTATCCTATATATAGTTCCATTAGAAAAATATACACCTAAAATAATTATCATGCTAATTCCTTCCCAATAATGTCTACTATGAATGAAGGATGAAGTTCAGTAATATCAACCCATAAATCAGGTCATACCTAAGTCTATAGCTAACAAGTGTGTACTATAGAACTTCTACCTTAGTATCTAACATGGTTATGAAAAATGGAAGTGGAGTGGCTCTTTCCTTAGGAAACTTATGGACCCTCATGTAGATGTTGTATGTAATCATAGATGCATCAGATCTATAAATCAATCCTAGATCAAAGTAGATATATCCTACTTACAGTTTCGATTAGCGATAAATTAGATAATTAGGAACATGACCAATATGTGGATCTACTAGACCCAATTAGGGGATATTTTATCATAAATAATATCACTAGGGAGGGTTCCAAATCCTCTAGTCAAGCAAAACTATTCAATAAACCTAACCAAGTCCTATGCTTTCATATTCACTATACTAATAACAAGTAAAGAAAATTCTAATCTAATGCTCACCAAAACTTGTGGCATAAGTTGGGGGTAATAAAAAACAAAATTGAACATTTATAGAAGACATATATTGATGACAATGTATATTAAGTTATAATGCATGGAAGAAAATTACAAATGCATATCTATCTACTCTTACAAGGGAGGAACAAAGTTAGGAATGGTTACCTTTGAAGACAAACCTATCGAGCCTCAATATCTCCCTTGGATAAGGTGATTTACAAGATGTTATTGTGGTATGTAAAGATGATAAGGATAAATCATATCTAGGTTACACAACCTATTAATGCATTTAAAAGAATTCTCTATAAGACAAGATCCATATCACCAAATGAAGTATGAAACCCTAAGATTGATCCTCAAGTAGAATGGTGGATAAGCAGATGCACAATAACTCTTACTCTTCTCTTCTATAAATAATGGTAAAATGATGTTATATATATAGGTGGATTTAACCCTAATCCCTTTTGAAATTTTAGGCTGACAAGGTTGACCTAATTGACCTAGTATCATTATTGACAAAAATTCACTAGTTCATGGCCTAGGTCAGCCAAGAACTGACCTAGACCCTAAATGAGTTTCACCAATAAGAGTATAAGGTTGACCCAATCAAACTAGTACTAAGAACTATCAAAATGGACTTTAGGTTAGGAAAAGGGGTACATAAGGTGGGAAAATGATTGGAGGAGTGTACAAGAGAGAATAAAAAGATTAGGGGAATGGTTTTTAGGAGATAAGTATGTAGATAACAAGTGGAAAAAGAGACAACAATCCTGTAAAGCACCAAAGATTTGTCTACCCCTTTCCCAGTGCATCCCTTAGGGTATGCACTTAGAGAGATTGAGACTCAATAGGTTCCTAAAATATAGATAGCATCAATAATTGATAAAAGTTTCAAAATATTATGTGTATACATATGCCCCACTCAAATCTCATCGCATGTCATGTAAGTGTAACATGGGATGGTTCTTCAGAAATATAACATGACAACACATAACATTGATGCTAAATAAAATGTAGTTGGAGAAAATAAGATAAATAAAAGGATAGAATTTAAAAACACATACCTTTACTTACCTTAGTGTTTTATATAAATAAGGAGACTATGAGAGATGTGAAGGTGTCCAATGTGAGGAGTATTAGGCAAACCTAGAGAAATTAGTTCAAAAAAGAGTGAAAAATCATTTTTTTAAAATATAGGCATATATTAGTGTAAATTATTCTCTACGACATCATGACTTCATAAATTCTTATGGTTAAAAAAATGAGTTAGTGAAAACAAAGATATGATCAATAAGGTATCTAATGGTAAATAGTCGAAAGGTAAAGAATTATGAATAGTAACTTTAAATAGGATGAAAAGAAAGTCATTTTCTATTGTTTAATTATTCTAAGATAAAAATAGATCTCTAAGAGACCTAGCAAAAGATAAAAGAGCTAATATGGTGAGGATATGATAGCTAATATGAGGAGGATGCCTAGTAGTTGTAGTGGGTGTATCATAGGTAGGTAACCAAGAATTTAAAACTTGTTTTGAGTATTTTATTGGAAATTAAGTGTTTTATAAAAATTTGTAAATTAGACCAATTCTAAAAACTGAAATGAACCCCAAAAATTTACTAAGGGAACTAGAGGCCAAATGGGGAAATGGGTTGAAATCAATTTGTGTAATAGATGTAGAAGGCATTTATTATAAGTGGGTCATAGAGTTTACAGTTTGAATGAACTAGGTCGACCTAGTCGACCTAGTAGGTTGAAAACCTACTTTTGACATTGTTGACTTAGTAGGTATGGGTCAACATAGTTGATTTAAGTAGAGGGATGACTTAGCACCTTATTATTGACTTAGTTGATTAATATAAACCATTGAATTAATACTAAGGGGAAAATTAAAGGGTTGACTTAGTTTTTTAAGTCTAAATGGCCAACCCAGTATTATTAGGATGACTTAGTATGTTACTAAGTGGCTGATATAGTACTGAAATGTATAAAATTGGCTAAAGTAATATGTTTAAATCCCAAGTTGATCAAGTAAGTATTGAAATGGACAAGTAGGTAAAAATAGGTGAAATTGGTAGGAAATGAATAGATTAATGAAAATTAAGTTTATTTTTGGTAAAATTCAAAAAGAATGTATTTGATTATAAGTGACATGGAGGTTTAATATATATAATGTTGTTTGATAGATGTTTGGGTGCTAAATATTTTAGTGATTAGTGGATGTGTCATGGCTACCAAATCTATTGGAGTGCTTGATAGAGGTAGATTAGGATAGATTGGTCAAACTGGGATTAGGAGGAATCATAGAGATGTAATGAGTTCTATTGAGTATAGATATAGTGGTCATGTTCTTAGGAGTCTAGGAATAATTGGCCAATACCTTTATGTGGTTGGTGGTAGGGGATACCATTCAGGTTGGTATCACATTAGAGGATGTCCATGATTTACTCATACCTTTTATAAGATGGATGTCAGGGATCACAAGGATACCATGTGGTT